>CP045899.1:4053969-4121547 GCA_013387185.1 Caligus rogercresseyi
ATACTCAAATCTCCATCTTGTATTGAACCAAGCGGGGCGATCATTAATGGACCCAAGACAGCTCAGACACATAGTTTGCACAACTCTTTCAATGTTAACTTTATTCTTTTGAAAGCAAGACTTGCCAGACTTTCAAGTGCCTTTTTAAAGATAGCTACCATACGTTCTGTGACTCCATTTGTCCAAGGAGCTCCGGGGTAATAAATTTCCATTCAATGTTATCTCCAGAGTAAGTTTCCTTTGAATTTTTTAAAGTCAAGATTTTAAGAGTTTGTAGCTGCTTATTTGCAGCAGACAACAAAATGTCGAGCATTATCTGAATATATTATTAGCGGCTTACCGTACCGTCCAACAAATACTCTAAAGAGCTTGTAGAAACTCTCTTGTCGAACAAGACTCAATTATCTCAACATGGATAGTTGTATGTAAACAAGTAAATAATGCCATCCATACTTTAAATGTAGGTGGATGAGGACAACGATTTTCATACATCTCCTCACACTGATGCTTACAGTACAAAGGGCCCAGATAATCGATTCCTACATTTTGCCATGGACTAGGGTGATATTATCTTATTGTAGGCAAGGGGGCCATTCTTGGAGTCCCAAATTTTATATATCGACAACGAGGGGTTTACATAGCTTTCTGACAAGAAGATTGACATAACCAAAATTACCAAGGAACCAATACCTTGTTCTTAAGGTATTAAATGTTTGCTTCTGTGAGCAATGAAAAAGTCGTTCGTGCGTATCGAGAAACTAATCTTTCTGCCAGGGTTCCTTTAGGTACAATTATGGGATTAGTAATGTCAAAAGAAATTGTGGAAAGATGTATGTAGTCGACTCTGAAGTCTTATTACTCCCAACGTTTCATCATAAAAACACTGGAAGATGTCTGAGTGGTGATCCCAAAACACTTTTCCGTTGAGTGAGTCAGAGTCTTTAGGATTTATATTTCTTTTGAAAAACCTTGCTTCTTGTACGATTCTAACTAAAAGAACTTCAACCCATTCCTTTTCGTCCCTGTTATATTTAGGGATTTGATGGGAACCCTTCGGGCCCATCTCCTAATACGAATGAGTACTCTTTTAATTAGAGATAGCTTGGAGCATCTATTGATAAACTCTTCTATAACCGAAGTAGACTGGATCTGTGTCTTATTAATCATAGCTTTTTGATTTCATCCGCCACAGTCTTAACTGAGCGAAGTAAACGTAAGATCAGGCGCAGTCATTTTTGATTTGGTGTCAGAGGCTTCATTGAGCATTGGTTGTTTTGGCCATTGTCCAAGGTTTCCAAAAAGAAAACCGGCCCATATTTCAAAAGTCATTTTATCAATAAGATCGTTCATATAGAAACCTCTACTTGGCAAATCTGCTGGATTGAGGACGCCAGGGCAAAATTTTACTTGCGCACCAAAAGATTGTCAAGTACTTTGCAAATTCTGCGTTCCTCCATGGCTTACAAAAACCTTTACCTCTTTGTAACCGCTGTAGATTCAAAGAGTAGTCGGTGAATATGACTGTATTTTTAGGGCAAATCGTTGGTTTCAGTGCGTTAGGGAATATAACACTATGCAAACAAAAAATGACTTTTGTCTTGCCAACGCAAAAAACAAATGAATCTAGTAATTTAGAGAATGGGGATTACAGATATATGATTATTTAGTCGTGATATTCGTTTTCTGGCCACAATTCAAACTTTAAAAATTTCATGTTTAGGCAATGGTACATACGGATCTATGATTTTCAGGGACAAGACAGCAATAAACATTAATGCATTACCAATACAATTTCAAAGAAAGATCCAATAAATCTATTGGTAAAGTAATATTCCAAAACTCTGATTATGTAATGAGATAATTGCATTATAGTCGTAAAAAATGGGACAAAACGGACACTTTCACGTTATGATAGATATATTACTCATGGACAATTTTTTCAGCTGCAAAGTTATATTTACATACGTTCCAGGCTTTAGAATAGCCATCGAGACCATTAGAACCATTAAAAACGACTTTATTATCGAATAATTGAGAAAAAAACATTAGGCACCTATGCTCCTCATATCTATGATCATCGTTGTAAAGGTTTCGTAGATTGTTAAAATTTTCTTCGTTCCGTAACAAAAGGATTAATATCAATATATATATACATTTGCATGTATTCTACCCTCAGTAAGTTATATGTCCTTAAAATTAAAACAATAAATTTTATTAATGGGAAAATATAAATACAAAAATATTCATATTGAAAAATTATATTCAAAATAAGTATTTAGTATAAGTATATTGATATTAATCCTTTTGTTACGGAACAAAGAAAATTTTATCAATCCACGAAACCTTATATATATGATCATCGTTCTAAAGGTTTCGTGGATTGTTAAAATTTTCTTCGTTCCGTAACAAAAGGATTAATATCAAAATATATATATACATTTGCATGTATTCTACCTCAGTAAGTACATGTCCTTAAAATTAACACAATAAATTTTTATTAATGGGAAAATATAAATACAAAAAATTTTTATTTTAAAATTATATTCGAAATAAGTATTTAGTATAAGTATATTGATATTAATCCTTTTGTTACGGAACGAAGAAAATTTTAACAATCCACGAAACCTTTAGAATGATGATCATAGATATGATGAGCATAGGTGCCTAATGATTTTTGCTCAATTATTCGATAATAAAGTCGTTTTTAATGGTTCTAATGGTCTCGATGGCTATTCTAAATCCTGGAACGTATGTAAATATAACTTTGCAGCTGAAAAAATTGTCCATGAGTGATATATCTATCATAACGTGAAAGTGTCCGTTTTGTCCCATTTTTTACGACTAAAATGCAATTATCTCATTACATAATCAGTGTTTTGGAAATATTACTTTACCAATAGATTTATTGGATCTTTCTTCGAAATTGTATTGGTAATGCATTATTGTTAATTGCTGCCTTGTCCCTGAAAATCATAGATCCGTATGTACCATTGGCCTAAAACATGAAAATTTTAAAATTTTAATTGTGGCCAGATAAACAAAATGCCATTGTTCGAAATAGCAATTTATCATTGTATGGACTCCATAGAATCATTTTTGAAAGTTTTGGCCGTTGGCAATTTTTTGTTGCATAGTGTAATTGCCATAGTGACAGCCATATTCATAGCGACAAGCTCTGCCCTTGCAATCGTCAACATGTCCTCAAGCTTACTTTTCTCACGTAGTGATTTAGGCATTAAGGAGCTTTTTGAGTAAACAAGTTGGCTCATGGTTTTTCCTTCCTCGGCTTCTACAATGAGGTAAGCAGCGACGCCCATTCCTACTTGGAGGCATCACCAAAAACTGCTAGATGTTTTATATCTCCCCCGTTATAACGAGGAAATCGAAGGTCTTTCAGCAACGGAATTTGTTTCACCCATTTGCAAAATACTTCCACGGCTTCTTTAGCAGCTTTTGTGTCCTTTGACCTAAGGTCTTCGTCCCATTTAAGTTTGTCCTCCCACAATAGTGGGAGGATTTTTCTAAACTGCATTATAAATGGGGAGACATAACCTTGCGTGTCAAAGATCTGACTAGCTAGAGACACAATATCCCTTCGAGATAATGAAGTTGACTCAGGATTGAACTTATCAAATTTGTCTCAAATCAAATTTAAATTCATCCAAACTTATATTTAACTTAACCCTAGAATTGAAATATCATCTCTTGGGACAGCGACTCGGTCCGCTTCAATCAGCGAAAGTAATCTTGGATGAGTAGCTGCGATCTTATGACCATAAAACCTCCACTTTCCAGAATTTTCAATACCTCTAGAGTTGTTCGGGGGGCACCTTCGATCGTATCTTGAACGATATGAATATCGTCCATGTAGGTCATTTATCAATGACATCAGATGCTACTGGGTACTTTTTCGACGCCCTTTTGGCAGTCTCTTTGAGACACCACATTGAAATATATGGTGCCGAGACTAGTCCAAAAACGACAACCTTGAACCTCATCAACCGAGGTTTCTCTCCAGGTCTTCCCCAAACAAAACGAAACATATCTTTATCTTGAGGATCTGCTAAATTATTGACAAAAACATATTTTTATGTCCACTGCCACAAAATATTTTTTGTATTTCACTTTCAGAATAGTTCCATTCTTTGTGGAAGCATATTTTTACCTGGCATTAACAACTTATTTAAAGACTTAGTTCTATCTTTAACGTCAGGTAAGGATGCATTGACCACAATCCTACATTTTGTAGAGTCCTGATCTAGACGAGAACAGGTCGTGATGTAAGGACATAGTGGGATGTTCTGTCGTTCGTCATTTGAAGGAACCTCCTCTTGCGTAGCCAAGGTCCAGAAACTCTTGATAAGCTGCTTCAACTAAGTTCATATGTTCAGGCTTCACCTTATTATGAACTCCATGCATAACTGCAATAGCTCTATTGTAATTATTGATAGAACTCTACCTTAAGATCAGTGTCTATCCATGGCATTTTTATAAGCCACCTATTAATTTCCGTATCAAAAAAGGCAGTTCTTTGCATGTGTAGTCAGCTTGGAGCTCTAGGGAGGTAACTCAGCTGTAATAGGCTCTTTGGAATTTATACCAACATTCTCTCCGTCCCAAAATCTAGCTAAATTGACTCCAGAGAACGATAAATCGTATCAAGGTCAAAGTCTTCATACTTTTAATTTTGTTATAATTCCGTGTGAACGGAAGTCTTATTATTTAAGAAATTATGTCAGAAATACCATCTGCTCCAATTAAGACCCATCCTAGCATAGTAGCTTTGCAACAGGGAACGTCATGTCAGTATCTCCCGAAGGCAGCAAAACCCTTTTTTGCTCCTAGCATTATGGCAGAATACAAGGTTCCAAAAGAAGAAATTGAAAAGCTCTAGCTCGAGGACTAGGCAATCGTCAGTAAATGTGATATTTTTTGTATAATCCCTTGCGAAGGATAAAACTGAATTGGCTCTAATAGGTTGCCAATTTTATCACAAGTGATTGCAACAATGGGCGCAGTATAAGTAAAATCATGAAATTTGCTAACTCAAAAACAATTGCTTTTTCATGATATGAACTTACTACTCCACCCGCAACTGCAACATCAATATAAATTCCTTCAGACCTAGGGACTTTGCAGTAGCGGCTTCAATCATTGATAGATAGCTCCTGAATCAAGCCAAACTTTTACTTTAATTGTTTGGCCATTTACAGGATTCATTGCTCGACAACACAAAGTAGTACAAAATGAATTGTACTTAGGTATATCACGGAACTTTCCGGGGTCACCCAACCCAACGCATGTAGTAATTCCATTACTCGCGAAGGAAAATATTGTTTCACTTGGCTGTGGTGGTTGTAGTTTGTCAGCAGGATAAACTCAAAAAAGTACTGAGGATTCGAATGAACGTTGTGGAGTTGTTGAAAATCAATAGAAACAAGGGATGAATTTTGGCATCTCTAAGTGCTTTTTTATATGCAAATGAGCAAAATACTACTACTAATAATCATGAAATGAGGTCTCTTCAGGTAGCTTAGGAAAGAAACACCACGCTAAAAAATATCCTTGAACGTATTTTGTTCATATATCAGCTCAGGACTAGGTAACCCAGTGACGTAACTTAAACTTGTCCTATTCCGTCCTGATGGCTTTGTTATATGAAAATGGAGGAACAGAGAGGGCACATGATTAGAAATAGAAACTCGGGCGTGGTGAAAGGGAGATGTTTGATGGGAATGGTGTGGGGAATCGGCGGATGGTACAACTCTCGGAGTGTATATAGCCTATAGTTGGCAATATATTTGAATGAAATACTCTAATTGTTGTGTTTACCGATCTCATCACTTGGTGTTATACAAAGAAGTTTTTGAACCCTTTTGACAATGAAGAACTGCCATACTTGGATACCCACGAGCAAAATCAACAAGTTTGGCGAATAATTGAATAATCCCTCAACCCATCAGATAACAGATAATGTCTTCTATTAAGGCATTCTCCTTTGGGAGGAATTTGTATCCTTTTACCACCCCGAGACATGCTTCCCCACTGTTCATTGAAATTGTCTTGTTTCAACTTCTTAGATGAGTCAAGAAATAAAGAGTCCGTTACACAGTTTGTACGATTTTTTTATTTTGACACTTATGGCGGTTCATAGCCTATGTTGTACCAACATCTAGACTCATATTCGTTGAGCTTCCTGAGACTCGGCTTCAATATTGGCTCGCTCCAGCTTGAGAAAAAGAGCTTAACCCCAAAAGCAGAATCGCCTCTTGAGAAGTTTAAGGAGCTCCTTATCTTTCTACGATGGGCATTTAACCTCAGCAAGGCCACTCGGCAATCGGCACAAACTTTTCGTATTCCGAGTATCGGGACGCAGCGAAGGGAAATTTTCCTCGACCAGAGAGTTTAGATCCTCGTTTGAACTCCCGGGTGGACCTTAAATAGGAGTCTCTTTAGGGTCTGTCGGAGCGAACTTTCTTCATAGATCGAGAGTCCTGTGAAGGCATCGAATTGGAACTTCACTTTCTAAGGACATATGAATTCCTTTTTCTAAAAAACGAAATATATATAACCAATTATTGATGAATACAATCTACAAATCAAATAAAAGGTAGGGCAAGTCTAAAAGTGTTATTTGACACAAAATACACACAATCAGAACCCTTTGTGATGAAAAAACAATTTAAATGTTAATAGAAAAAAGAAGTGATCTCGGTGAGAACTGAAAAATCTCCAGGCACGATTTAGGTAGAGTATTTGACCACAAAATACACTACAGTCAGAACCCTTGAAAAACAAATCTAAATAGTTGCATAGGAAAAAAAGAAGTGATTCCGGGAGAACTGAAAAAATTCTCCAGGGCACGATTTAGGTAGAGTATTTTGACCACAAAATACACTTACAGTCAGAACTCTTGAACACAAATCTAATAGTTGATAGAAAAAAAGGAGTGAATTCGGGAGAACTGAAAAATTCTCCAGGCACGATTTAGGTAGATATTTTGACCACAAAATACACTACAATCAGAACCCTTGAAAACACAAATCTTAAATAGTTGATAGAAAAAAAGGAGTGATTTGGGAGGACTGAAAAATTCTCCAGGCACGATTTAGGTAGAGTATTTGACCACAAAATACTACAGTCAGAACCCTGAAAACACTAATTGAATTGTTAATATAAAAAAAGGAGTGAATCGGGAGAACTGAAAAATTCTCCAGGCACGATTTAGGTAGAGTATTTTGACTACAAAAATACACTACAGTCAGAACCCTTGAAACACAAACGAATAGGATAGAAAAAAAAGGAGTGATTTCGGGAGAACTGAAAAATTCTCCAGGCACGATTTAGGTAGAGTATTTTGACAACAAAATACACTACAGTCAGAACCCTGAAAACACAAATTGAATTAGTTAATATAAAAAAGGAGTGAATTCGGGAGAACTGAAAAATTCCCAGGCACGATTTAGGTAGAGTATTTTGACTACAAAATACACTACAGTCAGAACCCTTGAAAACACAAATTGAATTAGTTAATATAAAAAAAGGAGTGAATTCGGGAGAACTGAAAAATCTCCAGGCACGATTTAGGTAGAGTATTTTGACTACAAAATACACTACAGTCAGAACCCTTGAAAACACAAATTGAATTAGTTAATATAAAAAAAGGAGTGAATTCGGGAGAACTGAAAAATTCTCCAGGCACGATTTAGGTAGAGTATTTTGACTACAAAATACACTACAGTCAGAACCCTTGAAAACACTAATTGAAATTAAGTTATGCTCACAAATAACTTTTGGGCTGATAAAAAAAAATATCCGCGTACGTAAGATCTCAAGATTTCTCTCAAGATCCGGCTCGAAGGACCATGTAAAGCGAAGTGGACTGTATAAGATGATGATATACCAAACCCCAAAAGGACTGTGATGCTGTATCCCAGATGCAGCGGCAAAACCTAATTAAATGATTACCTCAATAAATAAGAGACAGAGATGAGAGAGATAGGTGTTCTTTATTTCAAGTGAAGGTATCAACTGAGTATTCCGGGAATAATAATAATAAAAACCCGCGAAATGCTCTCCCAAGTAATGCATCATGCTGTTATCAACCAATCAGATCGCTTTGATGCAATGGTGTACTTTAAGTACTCAACTAATGCCGGGAGATGCCGCCATTAGAGAAAGAGTAAATAAAGAGAACAAGTCCCTGCTTGATATAGTAATAATAATACTAACGTGGGTTATATTATTCAAACCCATACTAATATGATAGATTTGCCGCGACAGCCTCAAATATCCTGATGTTCTATCAGCACGCCGTCCTGTAGCCCACAGTGAAGAAATTCCAGTGCCTATCTTCGAAGAACTTCCTAACATTAGTGACGAAGATGCCTCAAGTTTTGAAGAACCTGAAGAAGAAGAAATGGTTTTTGAAGATGATACTCCACATCCATTTTCCCAAAAGGAATTAAATGATCTAGTTCGATTCAAAAATATTATCTATTCTTATATTTTATAGCAACACTTAAATTATTTAACTCAACTATTATTATCATACTTATTTTATACCGGTGCTAAAAAATGGCAACATGCAATTTACACGTATTTTTAATTTTAATGGACATAATTCAGTTTAAAATATACAATCAGATAATTAATATATGTTGTTGAAATATCATTTTTTCTTATTTTAAAAATATAGGACGATACACATGAAAAGTCAGCTGATAATAAACAAAAATGTTATGAATTTTTTGTCACAAAATGGCTCTTTAAAATCAATTTAGCATTAAAACCTGACCTGATGAAGATAAACGGATGTCATTTCTGATTAAGCAGTGCAAAACTTCTAAATAAGTTGTTGAAATCTAAGCCACTATCAAGAATTAAAAAATAAATAGTTTACTGAGTAATTTATTGTTTTTATTATTCAGGCTCAAAAATTTTACATCACATAATATATGTACATATAAAACGTAGAAGAGGAATTACGTACTTTGACATCATTGAGCATTTTAGCTTAAAAAAATTCCCCGCCTGATAAGCCTTTCAGCACATATTAAAAATTAATAACAACCGATTAGAACATCTAAAAGAAAAGCAAATGAGGGCTTGACAAATGACAAACAATGTATACAAATGTAAAAGTTCTATCAAATAATATTTTTGTTAAAGGGCTTCATACGATTTGATAATTCTTTTTAACTGATATTTTTAGTAAAAACTTTGGTATAAAATTACATCAAATCCTCACCATACTGCCATCCAGATCCGAAGGCATTTGGGATTCAGCAGTGCAAAACCACTAAATAAGTTGTTGAAATCTAGACAACAATCTATAAGTTAAAAGAATGTTTACAATGTAATTAATTCCTTTATTTTCATGCACTTACATATCAAAACAAATTCAATGAGCGACAATCAGGTTTTAAATTTGCTGTCCCAATGATTAGAAAATAATTGTAACAGTTCTTGTACGATTGCTATTTCT
Source organism: Caligus rogercresseyi (assembly GCA_013387185.1). Classification (NCBI taxonomy): domain Eukaryota; kingdom Metazoa; phylum Arthropoda; class Copepoda; order Siphonostomatoida; family Caligidae; genus Caligus; species Caligus rogercresseyi. The sequence goes on from CP045899.1 coordinate 4,063,457, forward strand.
TTAGAAGACTAGCTCATTTCAGCTCCGTGGCTAAGGCTAGATCCTGCGGGCGGCTGGGTGGACAACACGTAGTGTAAAGAACTTTCCAAAATACTGTCACAATTACAGCGTAGGAATGCATCTTCTAGTTCTCCAGCTTCTGTTCTTAAAGTTGCTTGATGTCTGTCTCTAGCAGATGGCCCGTCGGGTGCCCAGGCGTTGTTCCCGGAGGGCATAATGTAAATGGAATGCTTATTGGGAAGGGTTAGATTGACGATTTGTGACTCGGCCTTTGCGATGTCCCTGTCCACTTTTAAATAATCTGGAGGAGGTCGTCCTTGGTGGAGCGGATGCCTTAGCGCTCCGTAGAGGACTCGGGCCCCATGGGGAAGATGGCTTCCACCTGAGAGTGTTGGAAAGTCTTTGCTTAGTTCCCAAGAATGGGTTTAGAGTGACGTGAAGAGTGAGGCCAACCCAAGCAACACATAACGTTATTCTAACGTAGTTTTTTGGTTCCCTAAAGGTTAGGTTCGAACCTAACCAAAAACGAACGTTCTAATAACGTTTCCTCATGGTTACATAAAACTAACGAAAAAAACGTTCGGGGAACGTTCCCATAACTAAAGAAACTAACGTTCGGGGAACGTTCCCAAAACTAACGAAACTAACGTTCGCTTTTGGTTACCTACTAACGTTCAGGGAACTTTCTCAAAATTTTACGAAAGAGAATATAAGATAGCTCCCTCCTGAGGTTAAAAAAATTGGTATCAGTGACAAAAGATGCACTACAAAACTTTTCATATGTATGAGGTATCTCTTTGGGTTAAAAAAATAGTTTGCGTTATGTATAATATTTTAAACTTTCTTATAATTTTTTAAAAAGACTTTTTTATATATTCTTCATATTTAATATTTATAATAAATAAAGTTTTTAAAAAACATTATAGTTTAAAATTAAATCTAAAATCTAGCAGCACTATATAGAAAAATAATTATAAAAAAATTAAGGAAACAAATTGTTATCAAAAATACAGACATAAAAAATAATGTCGCAAATAATAAAAAATAACAAAGATTGAATATAATTATTTTTTGGTCTTTAGGCAAATTTCCTGTACTGCCGTTTTAGAAATTAGAGATGTCCAGCGGAGTAAAACGGATAAAACCGTACCAGATCCCCACATACTTCCACGGAATGGTAATTTTTTCTACCTGATTTACAATAAAATATAACAATATTATAATGTGAAGGACTGCATTGCTTCAATAAATATATGATTGAGTCGAGTAAATCTCTTTTTGTTTTAATTTTTGCTATTTTCTATAGTAAATCATGTGCAAAATAAATAAAAATTGAACATAAGAGACTATTTTATCTGAAAATTCCTTTGAATAATGAAAGGTTTTTGTGGATGAACTGTCTTTGTCGTTGATCCCGATTTATTTATTCCTGTTCAATGTGTTGTATAAAAAAATATTCCGTTAGTGATGATAATTTGGGGTTTCTAACAAGCCAGACATTATGGGGTTTTCCACAAATTTAAGTGGTTGAAGATTATGTTTGTGAGTGAAGAGGAGCTATTTCAACCAAAATAAAAGCCACTCTAGCTGGATCATATTCCTGACTTCAAACAGCCTCTTATTAGAACAAACTCATTTACAAACGACACATAACTATACATGCTACAACTTCGTCCTCATCAAATCAAATGACTTGAATGTAGACGACTCACAAAATACATACACCTTTGTATTTGCTTTTAAGAACTTATCAGTTTTCATCTGATTTTCCTACAGTAACAACATTAAATAGTTTCCATCTACACGATCCTCAGGTTACTTATTGTCGCTCATTGAATTTGTTTTTGATATGTAAGGTGCATGAAAATAAAAGGAATTAATTACATTGTAAACATTCTTTTAACTTATAGATTGTTGTCTAGATTTCAACAACTTATTTAGTGGTTTTGCACTGCTGAATCCCAAATGCCTTCGGATCTGGATGGCAGTATGGTGAGGATTTGATGTAATTTTATACCAACGTTTTTACTAAAAATATCAGTTAAAAAGAATTATCAAATCGTATGAAGCCCTTTAACAAAAATTATTATTTGATAGAACTTTTACATTTGTATACATTGTTTGTCATTTGTCAAGCCCTCATTTGCTTTCTTTTAGATGTTCTAATCGGTTGTTATTATTTTTAATATGTGCTGAAAGGCTTATCAGGCGGGGAATTTTTTTAAGCTAAAATGCTCAATGATGTCAAAGTACGTAATTCCTCTTCTACGTTTTATATGTACATATATTATGTGATGTAAAATTTTGAGCCTGAATAATAAAAACAATAAATTACTCAGTAAACTATTTATTTTTAATTCTTGATAGTGGCTTAGATTTCAACAACTTATTTAGAAGTTTTGCACTGCTTAATCAGGAAATGACATCCGTTTATCTTCATCAGGTCAGGTTTTAATGCTAAATGATTTTAAAGAGCCATTTTGTGACAAAAATTCATAACATTTTGTTTATTATCAGCTGACTTTTCATGTGTATCGTCCTATATTTTTAAATAAGAAAAAATGGGAGTAATGGCACGGGGGTGATAGTCCGGGGAGCGTTAGTCTGGGGGGAGGGTATCCTGTTAGGTTGATTGATCAAGGCTCCTTCACCGAGATTTAATGATCTTCATGTCCTTGGGACTGTTAGATTCATCAGGACATCATGATACTTATTTCATAGAAATACAGGACTGAGGCGTTCAATAGCAAACTCCAAAAAAGAGAAAAAATCTCAATATGGAGGAGGTTATGGAAGACGGAACTCCAATCACGAAGATGAGGGGTAGGCTCCATTCATGAATACTAGTGGCAGGACTCCATTAACGAGAGAGGGACGGGGAACCCTATGCCGAAGACGAAGGAAGGAACTCCTTGGACGAAGACGAGGGATGGGAAGCTCTCTAACGAAGTCCGACGAGGGTAGGACTCCATTCACGAAGAGGAGGCACGGGAGCTCTCTAACGAAGACGATGGATGGGAAGCTCTCTACGAAGTCCGACGATGGGTAGGACTCCATTCACGAAGAGGAGGCACGGGGAGCTCTCTAACGAAGACGAGGGATGGGAAGCTCTCTAACGAAGTCGACGAGGGGTAGGACTCCATTCACGAAGAGGAGGACGGGAGCTCTCTAACGAAGATGAGGAAGGAAGTCCTTTGACTGACGAAGACCGACGATGGGTAGGACTCCACTCACGAAGAGGAGGGGACGGGGAGCTCTCTAACGAAGATGAGGGAAGGAAGTCCTTTGACGACGATGTCCGACGAGGGGTAGGCTCCATTCACGAAGAGGAGGGACGGGGAGCTCTCTAACGAAGATGAGGAAGGAAGTCCTTTGACTGACGAAGTCCGACGAGGGGTAGGACTCCATTCACGAAGAGGAGGACGGGAGCTCTCTAACGAGACGAGGGATGGGTAGCTCTCTAACGAAGTCCGACGAGGGGTAGGGCTCCATTCACGAAGATGAGGGACGGGGAGCTCTCTAACGAAGACGAGGGATGGTAGCTCTCTAACGAAGTCCGACGAGGGGTAGGACTCCATTCACGAAGAGGAGGGACGGAGCTCTCTAACGAAGATGAGGGAAGGAAGTCCTTTGACTGACGAAGTCCGACGATGGGTAGGACTCCACTCTTGAAGTCGAGGTGAGGGGAATGTGTCTCTTAATGGTAGGGAGGGAGGATACTCGTTTCTTGGTATCCAAGGCATTTATCCCGGAGTCCCGGAAGAAACAGGAGGGATGGAGGAAGGAAGGGATCGAGGGATCTCCAACAAGTTTGAAGTCTAGGCCAGAATGCTTTCATGACACCCAAAAAAAAAGATTCCCAACTATGATCAGTGGAGGCTCTATTATTTGACGATTGTTGATGGTGACGTCATCTCCTCTCCCCCCCTCATGTTTATATAAGGCGTGCGTTTTAAACCGTGTAAAATTTGTTCCTGTGAAAATAGCTCTATCGCTGTTGCTGGGGACATTTCTATCATCAGCCCCAAAAACCTTTGATGTCATGGCAATATTTAAATAATACATGAGCACCTAAAGCTAACTGATTTTAATCTATTCTTTTTTTAAACAGAAAACATGAGTGAACTTTAACCATGATATAATAATTCACACTTTTTGATTTTATCGTATTGCCACCATAAAAGAAACTAGACCTTAAGTATAAGTGTTTGTTCAGTATTCCTGGGTTCAATGTATATGTATTTTTTTTTTTTACAAAAGGCACATTGGATTTATGATTCGTTGTTCATATTTTTCGGAGATTATCTATCAGTAATAAACACTATTTGTACTTCGGAAACCAATAATGATACCATATATTGTATATGAATCAAAATCTTACGTATGGAAATCCATGATGAATTAAAGCCACATAATTATAACTGCTTAGCAACGGTGGCTCTTCTTAAAATTATATTCTTAAGTAGTTATGTATATGAAGAGGTTAAGAGATTCTCCTGATTTCTTGTCCATAAGAGAAAGCTCCCTTTGTTGATATAAACATTCCTACACAGTGTTGAAACAAGTCTTTTATATCTTTGTGTGAAATCATCGATATGCAGGGAAATCCCAGGGCTCTGGAAATCCAAGGAGAATATAAATATGATATATTTATATAATATTCTATATTCTCCTTGAGTGAAGTCTATCTCTTTCTATCATCTCTCACTCTGGTTGAAATATCACCACAACGTTCATTCTACTTGAGTCCTTGAGTCATGGCTGGAGGTAGTAGTAAGCGTTCCAAGAAGGATAAATCCGAGAAGAAGCGTCGTAAGCGTGAGTATGGTTCCCTGGAAGAGCCCTCGGCATCCAGTAGGGAAGGAGGCTCGAATCTGGACAACTACGGCGAGGAAAAGGACTGGGTCCCCAATGCAGCAGGGCTCAACGTGGAAGAAACTGAAGAAACCGGAGCAGACGAGGATGAGTTCGGAGCCAAAGACTTCCGCTCCCAAATGGATCTCCGGCCCGATCACGCCTCCCGACCCCTCTGGGTTGCTCCCAACGGTCACATCTTCCTGGAAACCTTTTCCCCCGTCTACAAGCATGCACACGACTTCCTCATTGCCATCAGCGAGCCTGTTTGTCGACCAGAGGTCATCCACGAGTACAAGCTGACTTCCTATTCCCTCTATGCGGCCGTGAGCGTAGGCCTTCAAACCTCAGACATCATCGAGTACATTTCACGCCTTTCCAAGGCCACACTTCCCGAAGGAATCGTCAAATATATACAAATGTGCACGCTTTCCTATGGAAAAGTCAAGCTGGTCCTCAAGCATAATAAGTACTTTGTAGAGAGCAATTATCCGGACTCTCTGCAAAAGCTCCTCAAGGACCCTGTCATTCAGCAATGCCGCCTTAAGAGACAAGAGACCTCGCTAGCCGCAACAGATCTCAATGACGCCGGAGCTGATGATGGTCTCATACATGAAGAGGTCACCAAAAGTGCTGTCCCACAGTTTGTGTCCACGGTGAATACGAAAAAGGCCGCTGAAGAGGATGCAGCGGCAACAGCTGCTGCTAATAAGGAGAAAGAGAACATTCCGGAGGATATTTCTAACTTTTACGAAAAGTTGGAAGCGGATGAAGACGATGATGAGGAGTCCAATACGACGAAAACGGTTTCTTTCGAAGTGGATCAAGTGAGTGAGCACGAAGAAGAAAGAAGAGTCGTTCATGCTTAAAATATTATAAAGTACCTGCTATTAAAGGAACTTATTTCAGTATTTATATAATAGTTAATGAAAGATTATGAAATTTGGAGCCCATACTATTTTATTTATGTAAAGGTATTCTTATATCGTAATTTGAACATTTTTTATTCAAAATTAATATTATATAAATTACTAGTTGTAATTAAGTACTCAATATATATTCATATCTCTATAAATTAGATACCCAAATACTGTTTAGCTTTAGAAAATATAAATCTTTATAAAAGAACAGTTTTTCAGCGGTTGTATACCAGAGTAATAAAATTAAAATGGGCCTTAGAAAAATGGCAAGAATAGCCTACATCACATCTAAAGTATGTATACAATTGGATACACAAATATATTGTTAAGAAGTATAATATATAAATCGTCAATTCTCAAAACATTTTTTGTACCTTTTCTTAGCTTTTATTCTTTCAAGAAAATAGATTTTTGGTTATTGCAAGGTCGAATACCCCCCCCCCCCCCCCCACTAATTTGATAGTTCATATAGAATTTTAGGTTATAGGATTAAATGAAAAACATTTTTTCATATTTTATAACATAAAATATTTTTTCTGCATCTTATCTAGCACCTGTTTTTTTAATCAAATTTCTTAGGAGAAGCTTGAAGTCCTTCAGAAGCGTACTATGGAACTGGACTACCCTCTCCTGGCAGAGTACGACTTCCGCAATGACGACCTGAACCCCGACATCAATATCGACCTGAAACCCATGGCGGTCCTTCGTCCCTATCAGGAAAAGTCCCTGCGTAAGATGTTCGGAAACGGTCGTGCCCGCTCGGGTGTGATCGTTCTTCCCTGTGGTGCCGGTAAGTCTCTCGTGGGCGTGACGGCTTGTTGCACTGTTCGAAAAAAGGCAATGGTCCTCTGCAACTCCGGGGTTTCCGTGGAACAGTGGAAGCAGCAGTTCAAGATGTGGTCCACGGCAGATGACTCCATGATCTGTCGGTTCACGTCAGACGCCAAGGACAAGCCCATGGGCTGCTCTATACTCATCACGACGTTTAACATGATCACGCACACGCAGAAGCGGTCGTGGGAGGCGGAGCAGACCATGAAGTGGATTCAGGAACAGGAGTGGGGAATCATGGTACTCGATGAGGTCCACACGATTCCTGCAAAAATGTTCAGGAGGGTGCTTACACAGGTGAATATATTAAAAAAATGACTTGGAGCCCTTAAGAGAACCATTTAAATCAATCCAAAGTAACTGTTAAAATTAAAATTCGCTAGATAAAATATACCGCCGGTATCGATAGATTGATATGTGTCGACCCTTATAGGTTTTTTGATAGATCAACATCTTTTTTAATGTGCTCAGGTATTAATCTATCAGTATCGTTTAATACAAATAATGTAATCTCTAGTGTTATTTGGCAAATGAAAATTCCTATATCTAATGATTTGATTATTTGTTTAGATATTTTACTGGCAAATGTATTTCAAACCCTAATATTTAATAAAATGTTTAAGCTATTTGGAAGTAGTGAAGTATTATTTTGCTAGTCGACAATTGGATCAAATTGTAATTTCAATCTATGTTTTATACATTCTTGAGTTTCTTATGTTGGGTTTTATATGACAAAATAAAGGATTTACTGCAGAAGGGGAACTATGAGTCTAAGGCAAATAAATAAAAGACATATGCTGAGATAGATTTAGCGACTAATAACCGATTTTCTTTAAAAAATGTTAAATAATAAATAAACGCACTCTTCCTTAACATCTACAAGAGTCGTCATTTCTCCTTCGCGCTACACCTAAGTTTTTTTTTTAAATATAAAACCATTACAATACAAAGCAATTGTTAAAATAATGGATATTTTATATACGAATCAAATTAAAATCATTCATTCCACAATTGTTAGTCATGAAAGTGGGAAAAGCATTATTTTAGGGTAGCTGGACAAAAGCCTAATTATTATGTCCACAAGACTTATGAAGTAAAAGCAGCCGGTTTGATTATAATCAAAGGTGGGCTTGGCCACTTTGACGCCGTTGGCAAATACACAGTCGTACTTGTTATGTTAATCTTTTTTTTGACCTGTCCTCATTTTGAAAGCCCTTCGGTCGCCTCCTAAGTAATAGCGCTCCATTGATCATAGCTAAACTCGCCTACATTTATGATTGACCTTCTTAAACGAATACATGTGAATCCTTAAAGTTTCGGTTAGCCTATTAAAAATTACAAAAATACCAGCATAGAGTCTTCTTATATTCTTGAATATTTTTTCTTTCATAAGCAAAAAAGAGACTAAATTTGAACTATTGGGTTTCTTTATTTTTCCTGTTATACCTGTAGTTTCAGTGTGTTTCTTAATGCAGGCTATTGATGAGACAGATGATTAACAAAAGAGGGTAGGACTAAAAAAGAATAACTTAATGATATTTTTGATTGTTTATAAATATAATTGTTCAGTTCTTGTTGCTTTAACACAATATATATATATATATTTATATATATTTATATATATATATATATATTGACCTTAGCTAAGCCCTCCTCGTATTATTATTGAGTTGACAAAGTTAAATGACCTATCAAAATAGCTTTATTGTAATGCTAAAATCAACATTTTCTTTTCAGGTTCATTCCCACAGCAAGCTTGGTCTCACGGCCACACTCGTCCGAGAGGACGACAAAATTGCTGACCTCAACTTTCTCATCGGTCCCAAGCTCTACGAGGCCAACTGGCTGGAACTTCAAAAGGAGGGCTACATCGCCCGTGTCCAGTGTGCAGAGGTCTGGTGTCAAATGACCCCAGAGTTCTACGGAGAATACCTCACCATCGCAACCATGAAGAAAATGCTCCTATGCGTCATGAACCCCTACAAATTCCGTGCGGCACAATTCCTTATCAAGTACCACGAGCGGAGAAATGATAAAATCATCGTCTTCTCAGACAACGTCTATGCCCTCAAACACTACGCCACAAAGCTACACAGGCCATTCATCTACGGGCCCACCTCACAGAATGAGAGGATACAAATCCTTCAAAACTTCAAATATAACCCCAAAGTCAACACCATATTTGTATCCAAAGTCGCTGATACTTCCTTCGATCTTCCTGATGCCAACGTTCTTATTCAGATATCCTCTCATGGAGGATCCCGTCGACAAGAGGCACAACGGCTGGGTCGAATCCTTCGAGCAAAAAAAGGAGCTCTTGTGGATGAATACAACGCCTTCTTTTATACCCTCGTCTCTCAGGACACCAGCGAAATGTCCTTCTCCCGTAAGCGACAGCGGTTCCTTGTTAATCAAGGCTACGCCTATAAGGTCGTTACGAAGCTCTCCGGCATGGAAGAGGACTCTGAGCTCCTATATAAGACGCGTGAAGAGCGTCTTCAGTTGCTGACGCTAATTCTGTCTTCGACTGATACGGATATTGATGAGGAGAGGGATATGAAAGGCCCCGGGGGCTTTCAGAGGCGCCCTGGGAATATGGCGTCCATGTCTGGGGCGGATGATAATGTCTACTCGGAGTTTCGACGAGGAAAGTCTAATGCGAAGCATCCCCTGTTTAAAAAGTTTAAAAGATAGCCGGCATTTTGAGAAGTTATATATTTATTATTAAAATTATTATTTGTTAGAATACAAACTCTGAAATAAATCTACTTACTGAACATTACACATGGATTATATATATTTGCATGAGAGTGAAAGTAAATTAGAGGGTAAATGTTATTATGATACTTTTAGGAGATTTCTATATTAAAGTACACATTTGGATCAACTCATTTAATTTACAACGTATAATAGAGAATATTTATAAAAATAGTAATACAAAAATGTAAGGACCTTAACAAAAAGTTTTAAGCTATGGAAAATAACTGTTGTATTTATTCATAAGAAGATTTCATAAGGTTTACCTAAAGATCTTCATGTTTTCATACACTATTCAGTTTATCTAAAAGATAAAAAAAGAAGTTCAATAATTCGAAGTAATAACGGGCTGATGATAGAAATGTCCCCAGCAACAGCGATAGAGCTATTTTCACAGGAACAAATTTTACACGGTTTAAAACGCACGCCTTATATAAACATGAGGGGGGGAGAGTGACGTCACCATCAACAATCGTCAAATAATAGAGCCTCCACTGATCATAGTTGGGAATCTTTTTTTTTGGGTGTCATGAAAGCATTCTGGCCTAGACTTCAAACTTGTTGGAGATCCCTCGATCCCTTCCTTCCTCCATCCCTCCTTCTTTCTTCCCGGGACTCCGGGATAAATGCCTTGGATACCAAGAAACGAGTCTCCTCCCTCCCTCCCATTAGAGACACATTGACATTCCCCTCACCTCGACTTCAAGAGTGGAGTCCTACCCATCGTCGGACTTTGTCAGTCTAAGGACTTCCTTCCCTCATCTTCGTTAGAGAGCTCCCCGTCCCTCCTCTTCGTGAGTGGAGTCCTACCCATCGTCGGTCTTCGTCAGTCAAAGGACTTCCTTCCCTCATCTTCGTTAGAGAGCTCCCCGTCCCTCCTCTTCGTGAATGGAGCCCTACCCCTCGTCGGACTTCGTTAGAGAGCTACCCATCCCTCGTCTTCGTTAGAGAGCTCCCGTCCCTCCTCTTCGTGAATGGAGTCCTACCCCTCGTCGGACTTCGTCAGTCAAAGGACTTCCTTCCCTCATCTTCGTTAGAGAGCTCCCCGTGCCTCCTCTTCGTGAATGGAGCCCTACCCCTCGTCGGACTTCGTTAGAGAGCTACCCATCCCTCGTCTTCGTTAGAGAGCTCCCCGTCCCTCCTCTTCGTGAATGGAGCCCTACCCCTCGTCGGACTTCGTTAGAGAGCTACCCATCCCTCGTCTTCGTTAGAGAGCTCCCGTCCCTCCTCTTCGTGAATGGAGTCCTACCCCTCGTCGGACTTCGTTAGAGAGCTTCCCATCCCTCGTCTTCGTCCAAGGAGTTCCTTCCTTCGTCTTCGGCATAGGGTTCCCCGTCCCTCCTCTTCGTTAATGGAGTCCTGCCACTCGTATTCATGAATGGAGCCCTACCCCTCATCTTCGTGATTGGAGTTCCGTCTTCCATAACCTCCTCCATATTGAAGACTTTTTTTCTCTTTTTTGGAGTTTGCTATTGAACGCCTTTGTCCTGTATTTCTATGAAATAAGTATCATGATGTCCTGATGAATCTAACAGTCCAAAGGACATGAAGATCATTAAATCTCGGTGAAGGAGCCTTGATCATCAAACCTAACAGGACTACCCCTCCCCCCAGACTAACGCTCCCCGGACTATCACCCCCCGTGCCATTTACTCCCATTACTAATATTTATCATCTAAAGTACTATTGAATTTATTTCTGTATTATAATACAATAATAAATTGTGAATGAAATTTATTTGCCATCTAATATAATTAATTACTTTCATGAATTAAAGTGTAGGAACAGTAAATTCGTTTACAATATTATTTTCTCATCTATAGTAATATTTAATTTATGTCTGTATTATAATATAATAAATTGATAAGATAATATCTTAATTATGGGGGAGGCCTAAAAGCCATTTTAATATCAGCAGCAGCTCGTAACATGGCGCTCTACATAATGATTCCGTAGGTTTCAAGCTGGCGATTTGCGGGTGACATCTTTCGGTACTTCCCCTCCTGCTCCAAGAGGACCTCTCCCTATCTGAAGTTTTTACTACGGTTCTACAAAAAATTATAATCTTAAATTGAATGAAAACCATTATTTCCTGAACATTTTAATGATATTTTTATATCAGTAGATTTTGATTATATTTATACTTGATTTTTTAATGCCATAATTTTTTTATTGACTTTATTTACTGTATAACTTTTAAACTATAATTTTTATTTATATATTTATAACATGCATTCACGTTAAATTCAATAAAGTGTAAATAGTGTAAAGCACTAGTGAAAAAGTAGTTAAAATGATTTATTTCAAAGTGACGCCTATAACTTCTAGGATTTGTAAGAAATTTTGTAAAAGAGGCCATATATCCATAGTAAAAACTCTTTCAAGTCATGTTAAAGTAAAATTTTATTAGCTTAATCATTTTAACGACATATCTTAGAAAATAAATAAAAATTAATTAGCACTTTTAATACTAATTTTTGATAAGTTTGGTGACCAGTTACAATTCTTGCGAGATTTGAAATGAGAAACATAAGATTTATTAAATAATGGTAAACTAAAGTATTAATATTATTTTATCTGATTACATTCAAATTTTAAACTGGTCAATTGTCACAAAAAAACATAGTTAACTTCATAAGCGGACTTCATGGAATAAAAAATATTAGTAATGGGAGTAAATGGCACGGGGGGTGATAGTCCGGGGAGCGTTAGTCTGGGGGGAGGGGTAGTCCTGTTAGGTTTGATGATCAAGGCTCCTTCACCGAGATTTAATGATCTTCATGTCCTTTGGACTGTTAGATTCATCAGGACATCATGATACTTATTTCATAGAAATACAGGACTGAGGCGTTCAATAGCAAACTCCAAAAAGAGAAAAAAAGTCTTCAATATGGAGGAGGTTATGGAAGACGGAACTCCAATCACGAAGATGAGGGGTAGGGCTCCATTCATGAATACGAGTGGCAGGACTCCATTAACGAAGAGGAGGGACGGGGAACCTTATGCCAAAGACGAAGGAAGGAACTCCTTGGACGAAGACGAGGGATGGGAAGCTCTCTAACGAAGTCCGACGAGGGGTAGGACTCCATTCACGAAGAGGAGGGACGGGAGCTCTCTAACGAAGACGAGGGATGGGTAGCTCTCTAACGAAGTCCGACGAGGGGTAGGGCTCCATTCACGAAGAGGAGGGACGGGGAGCTCTCTAACGAAGATGAGGGAAGGAAGTCCTTTGACTGACGAAGACCGACGATGGGTAGGACTCCACTCACGAAGAGGAGGGACGGGGAGCTCTCTAACGAAGATGAGGGAAGGAAGTCCTTAGACTGACAAAGTCCGACGATGGGTAGGACTCCACTCTTGAAGTCGAGGTGAGGGGAATGTCAATGTGTCTCTTAATGGGAGGGAGGGAGGAGACTCGTTTCTTGGTATCCAAGGCATTTATCCCGGAGTCCCGGGAAGAAAGAAGGAGGGATGGAGGAAGGAAGGGATCGAGGGATCTCCAACAAGTTTGAAGTCTAGGCCAGAATGCTTTCATGACACCCAAAAAAAAGATTCCCAACTATGATCAGTGGAGGCTCTATTATTTGACGATTGTTGATGGTGACGTCACTCTCCCCCCCTCATGTTTATATAAGGCGTGCGTTTTAAACCGTGTAAAATTTGTTCCTGTGAAAATAGCTCTATCGCTGTTGCTGGGGACATTTCTATCATCAGCCCGTAATAACAGATGCATTATGAAAAGTTAGAGACCTCATACACATCTAAATTTCTTATTTGGAGACTTCATTTTTCTTTCTCATAACAATAGCCATGCAAGTACTTCATTTTAATACTGGGATATAAATAAATTTACGTACTTTTTATTCATCGTTTGTACATAGATCGTTGAAATAACAAGGGTCTTGATGAATAAACAAAAAATAGGAATACTCGGTAAAGTGTTAAAGACCATTAGTAAAAGTCCATGATTTTATATAGATATATACAATATTTTCGATTTGATATATTGTATTATTCTAACATATTGGAATAGTAATAGTCCATGCATTTAGAAAAAAAGCTTTTTGTGCGTATCAATTTATAAAACCTCGCCTTTTCTTATTTTCCATCCCATTAAACGTAATTCAACCCCTTATAATTGTGCTCAAAAGTATCATGATTGTAACATAGACTTAGCTAAGGGCATTTTTAAAGCTCATTATTATAAATATACTTTTTTATACAATTTAGTGATAAGTTAAAAATGAAAAAAGTTATTTCGTCACATCATTTTTGAGAAAAGTGAGATTTTTAAACATGCAAAGTATGACTCAATAGTAGAAATCTTGTACAATTGAATTAGAAATGAGTTTATTTTGAATGAATTTAATTCGTAATTTTTATTTTTGCACTTTGATATAAAAATATTCAAATAAAGGTTACAAAATCAAAAGTGAAGCGGCTAAGAAAGTGATTGGAAGCCGTAAGCCATTTGATGATAATTACAGATTCTTTATTCAGTTTTCTGGATGTAAAATGGATTCTATCTTATAAAAGCAATGATCCAATGCATAATTTTACTTTAAAAATAAGATTGGATTTGGTGATACATGTAATATCTCCTCTTTAAGAACATCTTATGGAACTGAAACAATTCCTATGTTCTCCAAACTATTTTAGATAAGTAATAAATAAGAAAAAGTGATTTAACATTCTGAATTCTGAGTATTTGTTTTTATCAAGTAATGTGTTTATTATTATTTTTAAATATGTGAAAGCGTGCTTGACTCTCAATGCTGAGGGCGTAGATTCGACTTCCGAGAGAGAAAGGTCAACATTGATCAAAATTAATCAAAGATCCCAAGTTGAATGCATTTATTTTAACGATAAAATACTTATTCATATCCACAGGGATACTACTGTTCCATATAACCAATAGGCAAAGAAAAAAAAACTAACAACAGACCATTATTTTTAAAGAGTTTGGGAATGAAACGCGATAATTATTTGTTAGTTAAACTATCTATTCATACACTGTCACATAATATATTCCACTGAGGTTCTCAATCGAAAGCCAAATAGCATTCATTCCACGTAACGAAATCCTTCTTACTGATTTATGATATTTATCATATTCACCATATACATACATATATTTCAAACATACATATATGACGATGTTTGAAGATAAGGTCTTATCGTTGTTTGGGTATTTTCATTAAGAACAAATTCTAAGAAATATATGTGCATCAGCCTATCAAAATAAAGGGGACAATCCGAGGACAATGGATAATCGGGTACGGTTACTTCGATCTCCTACCTGAGCTAGAAACAAAGAAAAGCCACACTTCAACACGGCCATCGTGCTAACATTCCTCACAAACCTCTCTATTATTGTACTTATTATAGAAGAAGAAGGAAAAAAGTATTCGTCATCCAGAGTGCTCCTGCCTTGTTCTTATTATGGTTATTGTTTACATTGATTCATCATTGCTTGGGATCAAATTTCTCGAATGGGAGTGGACGGGTGGCATGATTCCAGTCATTATATTTGCCCCGTCTCGTCTCATCCTCCTCCTCAATGATCGGAGGAGGAGACGAGACGTTTGGGAGCTCCTTTATCAATGTGGTCGCTCCTAGCACTGACTCGGCTCATGAATATGTTCAACGGGACTCGCGGATCCAGATCCTTCTATAATAAGTACAATAATAGAGAGGTTTGTGAGGAATGTTAGCACGATGGCCGTGTTGAAGTGTGGTTTCTCTTTGTTTCTAGCTCAGGTATGAGATCGAAGTAACCGTACCCGGATAATCACTATAATGGAATATATATATATATATATAATTGAAAAAGTTTTAAGAGAAAAGAATGTGATCAAATAGGAGCCTGATTTAACCAATTCAGAGTCAATTATAGAAACTAAACGGACTACAGAACCCAGGTCTAGGACTTTATACAACAGGTGTATTTATAAGACAAATGAATGATCCATAAGGAAGTCAAAGTGGAGGAACATTTTTATACATTTAAGAATAAGAATAATTGTAGGGTCCAATCCTCCGATATAATTTTGTCATGCTATGTTTCACCCTTAACAAATGTAGAACTATGCTATTAATAAGATACGCCATTACCAAAGCTGGGATTACCATTTGATAATCGGTATTTCGATATATCAGCAGTAGATCTCTTCTATCGATACCGATCATTTTAAAGTTTAAAAAATCAAATTTCGCTACTGACTGACTCATTAAATTAATCGGTTGCAGTGAATTGAAATGAATCGTACTCTACCGAAGACCGATGCCACCTTAATCGGTAGATTTGTCACAAGCTACCAATACGGATTGGACATAACTTGCTATCAATACAAACAGTAGATTTGTATACTGAATACAACTGCTTGACATTACTAAATATATTTAATTAATGTGAGCTTCCTCCGCAATGACGTCATCATGTCGGAGACACACTTATAATTCATGGAAATACCTGTTCAATTTCAATAGAAAAAGAAGAAGAATGTAAGAGGTATAGTTTTATTAAACGCTCCTTGACTGAATGAGGACTATTATTATTTATTATTATTATACCTTTGATTGAAAGTACCCGGCGTGTGTCAGCCCAGTATAGGGGCTCGTTTGTCTCTAAAGGGAGCGCGTTGGAAGTTTCATTTCTCCTGTCTGGTATGCAGTGAAGCACACTCGAGTCCAATGAATAATATACATACATAGAAATAGTGTCAAAGGTACATAAATATTTTTCCTGGGGGAAGAAGTAGTAGTGTTATTATTATATGAGCGTTATAGGTGGTTTGGGTTAGGTTTCTGGTCATATAATTAGGAGTACAAGAGATAAGCATGCTTCGAATCTGTGGTGAGTGGTATTTGATGTTCCTCTGTGTGAGTTTCTTCCTTGATTTGTCGTTTGCCTATAATGGGGGTGACAAAACGGATGGTTCCAACTGCACGTCGGTGTTTGAGAACCGCTGCAGGTGTGGCTATGGTCACTACCCTTCCTGGCGCCCCCAGGAGTCCCTCTACATCATTAACTGCACCAACTCTGGTTTCATCACCACGGAGATGCTGGAAGACTTGGACGAGCGGACTCAAGTGCTCATCTTCACCGGGAACAAGCTTCCCGAGCTGGAGTGGAACATCTTCGGGTTCTTTAACAAAACGCGGAACCTTGAGGTCGTGGACATGTCCCATAATCAATTCGAGGACATTCCGGGAAGGCCTATCATCGCGTTGGCTTTGTGAAGAAGCTTATATTGAGCCATAATAATCTTCGGATCTCTGGGGCGAATTCACACCCAAGGCTATTTTCAAACTTTTATGAGCTGGAGGAGCTGGATCTACGGAATACCTTTTCGGAGACTGTGGACTCAGGATACTACTTGAGGGACCTCAAGGATATATTCATCTCTTCCAATATGACCAAACTCAAAAAACTCAATCTGGAACAAAATGAAATCTGGTATGAATGAAAATAGTTTTGCTGTTATTTGCTTGGGAATTTCTAAAGGAATGGATTGCCCTCTTTCATTACATTATTTTGGGAACTCGGTAAAAATACCTCATAAAGGTCGAAATGCCAGCCTTTTCCAACATTGTATAATAACATGGAGTTTGATTTGAATGAAAAGGAAAACTTTTGATTCATTTTGCAAGAGGGGTGCTTTGAAAATTGGATGACGAACTTGCCAGAACATCCACGTATATTACTACCAGATATTTGAACCACTCTTTTTATGCTGAAAACCTAAATGACTCGGATTTAACTGCCAGAAGAATCAAACTAAACATATCACTACTAGATCACCTCATTGGTTGTTTCTTTTATTATAATTACATAATGACGAATAACGGATCCATTCAGATATTCTGGATATCACCAGCCTTTGCAATCGTAATGTCCTACTGACATAAGGAAAAGTGCATCCGAATAATCAGTCTTATGGGGCCCTCTATTTAAAGGTTATTTAAAATATCCCATTTATGTAACATCTTATTTCAAAGCCGTAAAACCCCTTTGTTTATTTTGATGTACATAAGTTCATCAAAGAGAAAATCTATTTGAATCAGAATAAAGGAGCTTTAAATACTATTTTAATGTGCAACACCTGCCTCTACAACTAGCGAGATGTTGTGGGTGAAACGCACGTGGCTTTTGATCCAAGATGGCTCAGCCTATTGTTGTCTCCATCTTCATTTATTTATTGTACTGTTTACGTATAAACATTAAAAATATATTTAAAAAATGCAAATCCGTAAATAAACACTTAAACCTAAAATTTAGCATCGAACTGGAGCAAAATATTAATTACTCCTAAGTACATCTAATGAACAATTATTTTTTCTTGACAAAACACAAAAAACAAATTTTACCACATAGGCAAAAAAAAAGTTTTACTTTTTAAAACTTTTTCAAAGTCTTGAATATTTTTTAAAAATAACAAAGTTTTAGAGTCAGTTGGTATTTTATTAAATCACTCCCCCAATGCCCATGATAATGATACGCCTTTCATCGATGGGATTTAAGTGAAGGTTCCGTATATATTCAATAAAATATATATATATATATACTTATATTGTAATTGAATTTTCTCAATTACAATTAAAGTTATTGTATCTTAATTAAAAGAAAATGAATTGATGCTACGTTATAATACTAAATAGTGTGTAATTTATTCATATTTTGCTTTTAGAAGGCTTTAAAAATATAACTTTTCATAACTTATATAAATATATATATAATTTCAAAAAAGTAAATACACAAAATTATTAAATTGATTTTTTGCGAATGGATCAAATATAAATCAAAGTAAAATCAAATGATTTATATTAACATTGCACTTCGTGTCACGATTTCTACGCATTTGGGGTTTCTATTGAATGTTCGTACACCTTCAAATACCCGAACAGGGAGTTAGACAGATAGTTGGTTACTCCATTTTTGTATCATTTATATATTTGTTGAAAACTTAATGACGGAAAAAACTTGGAGAATTTATTTAACTTCAATTTTCTTTGCATACTTTAACCTTGATTTATGGATCAAATATATTTAATTTTGATTATTGCCTTATCCTAGTACTTCATTTAGTTCTTTTTCTTTGCCACCCTAGTCCGTGTATGGAATTTATTGGTCGTATTTTAAATATATTTGTTATGAAACATTTCTTCTAATCTTCAAGGTTTAAAGAAAAATATTTTATTTATCGATCCATTTCTTTTTTATTATTCAAAGGATAAGAAAATTTTGAGTAAAATTATATGATTCAAAATTGACATAAACACATAAAAATACAAAAATAAACATACCAGTTACAAATATGAACAATTATTAAGTTTGCATCAATGTTGGGTTGTATACTACTCTCTAGGTCAATCTCAAATTTCAAGAAGAATGATGGCGACAAAACCTGAAGGTTTACGTACAACAATGCCGCTCTAAAACAAATATATTGAATAATACATGGTTTAAAATTACGGTTTTTAGCAACAATTGGTTCAACAATCAATGGGAAGATAGCTCTCCTGGAAGCGATACTTTGCTCATGATTACGACTGATTTTCCTTGTTTGCGAACCGTATTAATTTTAATAAGAATACTTATTTCAAACGACCGAGGTCATTTTAAGCCTATTTTGATACTATTATTAATTGTATTTCTTATCTTTAGAATATAATTCCCTCATTTGTATGCATAGATTAAGTGAAATTTTATTTGTTTGTGTGTTTTCTCATATATATATCTATTTTTGACCTAAATGATTCGATTGAGCTGCATCCATTCTGAAAATAATTAAGGATATTAGCATTAAAAATAGAAAACCAAGTGGTTCATTAATATGGCTTTCCCCTCAAAGAGAAGCAAAGCTGCGCTTAGGAACTAACGGTTGAGAAAAAAATACATATATGATACAGATTGATCGCTCGTTTCTCAGCTCACTTGAATATGTGGACCTCAATTTGATATATATGCTTGTTGTTTATAATATACTACATTTCAAATGCTTATGATAGGCTTTGCTCTTTTTCAGGAAATTTCAAGACGATAGAATGTTTTGTGCCCTTCCCTCTCTTAGAGAACTATACATCGGAGACAATCAACTCCAGTCCATCGACATTGATACGGATTGCCTAAAGCAGCTGACCCTCCTGGATCTCAGATACAATAAGATCAAACGCCTGGACAAGGCCACCATCGATAAACTTGAAATTGCTTTCGGGAATAACGCAGGTAATCAGGAGCGACGACTCATCATGAACGAGAATCCATTCCATTGCGACTGTCACCTTCGACCCTTCTTCGATTGGGTTTCACAAACAAAGGCCAGGATTAATAAAGAGGTATGCTAATGTGAAAGGTTTCTTCATTTTTTGCCTATATGGTTCGATATAATTGCATCCGACTGGATATAAATAAGCATTATAGTATTATAATCAGTTACTCGAACCTAGGATCTTATCAATGAGGTAGACCAAAAATGACCATCCCCTCTAGGGAGTATTCAAACCTGCGCCCTCAACATTGAGAGTTGAACACGCCTTAACGCAGACGGCTATCGCACTTCCTCATTTAATCATCAATTAGGCTTTACCAATTACCAATTGATGGATGTAACATTAATTTTATGGAGATTTTTTTTTGGCCGTCTTGAATAATATTGATGATATTCGTTTGTAGTAATATGCAATATAAATCCTCGATTTTCAATTTCGAGGCGCTCTAGGTTCGATGAAGTGACTATTATGCTTATTCATATCCAGTCGAATACCGCAATTCCATCAAATCAAATAGACAGGGACTGTTATAGCTTAGTGGAAGCGTATTCAACTCTATTTGAGGGTGCAGGCTCAACTTCCCAGAGGAAAAGGTCAATATTCTTTGACTAATTGCTTATTCGATACACAGAGATGCAATCATTCATCGAATCAAATAGGTAACAATGATCCTACATAACTCAATGAAATAAAAACATATTACAAAGTGGACCAGAGAGAGAGAAATAGTGCATTACTTTAAACAAATTAAAACTTTGAGTATTTTTGAGCTTTTTAAATCATGAACACCTGGCGTAGTTCGTATTATATATTTCAATTTACGAACTTTCTATAATATTGAATGTATATTGGGGGATTCAGGGATTTCATTCTTATCCAACTTATAGGATTGGTTCTTCAAGTTTATATTGAGGAAGTGGACGCTTTTCTGATAGGATGAACGGTCCAAGTAGTATTAACCTTAAGTCGTAGTAACAATGATTTTGTTAATACGAAACCCATTCGCATGGTGTCTCAAATTGTGGAGCTAACTCAGGAGAGTGCCTCACGTTTTGTCTTGCTTTGTGATCCCATTCGTTTTGATTATTGTAAGGCATATTTGCAGCCATTTGATTACATCTTTTTTTTTTTTTTTTTTTTTGCCTATATGGTTCGATAGAATTGCATCCGATACGATATAAATAAGCATTATAGCGTTAAAATTAGTCTATCGAACCTAGGATCTTATCAATGAGGGAGATCAAAAATGACCATCCCCTCTCGGGAGTATTCGAACCTCCATCTATGGAGGAGGAACAACGTTATTTGGGAGTTCCAAAATATAAATCTGGAGCATCTTTTTCGAAATATATATATGATATCGATTTTGTATTCCAATTATCAATGTCTGCCTTTAAATAAAATAATGTCAGTGTGAGTCAGATTCATTAGTTGTAGTTTTTGTCTCGATTTGTTTCGATAAAATAACAACATCCCTGTGAGTTTGAATCAATATTATAATATTGAAATATGTCCATACAAGAATATTTCATTGATGTAGACCAATATTGGCCTTCTTATTTAGGAATTTGAACCTGTGCCTTCAACTTTGAAAGTCGAAATTGCATCATCCACTGAGCTATCACTTCTTCTGATATGCGATCAATGTTAGAATAATATCGCTCTTTGAATTATTAATTGGGACTTAATCAATTTATTACATACGGATTGATTTTTCTCGATCTTCGTCAGACGAATAAGTATTTTTGTATGTTTTATGAATAACATGTTCCATGTAATGATTACATAAACCCATGTAGATACGACTTCAGTCAAGCTGAATTCTTAGGAGATAAATTTGAAAGTCCGTTTGATGTCCATAATTATCGGGCGTATTATGAACGGATTATGTTAAAAGAAAGTTAGATTTGGTTCTGTGAGTTCCTATGTTTGTATAAAATCTATTATAAATATTATATTGGTCTCAATTTGACTTATATTTTATGTTAATCCACATTACTAATTACGAAACCAAGCAACAAACAAATAAACAAATTATTATTTCTAAGGATAATTTTCAAATACGCAGGAGACCATATAAAAATGCGAAAATATACTAAAACGTATCTATTGCGTTTTTAATACATTTATTTGATTTTATTTCATTTCTGATTTAGTCTTCTCTTAGTACTTTCAATGTCTTATTATTATTACGTATAACTTGAATTTTGAACTAAAACGTATAATTGTGTATTTATATGGCTTAATGTACATGTATATATGTTTTTATATATATTTTTAAAAGAAAGAGACGAATTATATCTTTCAAATTATCTTAACGAAAAGTTTTGATTCAATTCATTTACTTATTTTTACATATATATAAATATATAATGTAATGAATGTCATATTTCATTTTCTAGGACCTACGATGCTATAACGGATGGCCCAAATTCAACGCCGGCAAGCGATTGAGCAGCATCTCAAAGCTGGAATGCCCGCCAACCTCTCTAAACGAGGAGTCATCCAAGCTCAGCGTCAGTACCTCCATTACCCAGGCTCTACTTCTAATACTCTTACTCCTTGTCGCAGCGCTTTTATCTGTCTTTGTATGGGTAAACCGCACTCAATTCAAGGGACAGCTGGCTCCTGTGGTCAAAAGCGTTCAAAAGTCCATGCAGTACAAGACAATCAACCCAAGCGATGAAAGCATTGCCCCCCAAGTGAACGTATGAAAGTATTTTCAATTTCATTAAAACTGCGAAAGGTTTTTTTTTGCATTATAATTAGTTTACATTTTAAGTCTATGAAGCAACAAAGTCATTGAAACCGGAGGAAAAGGGAAAAAGACATTTCCAATGGCACTCTTAGAAGTACATATTTTACAAAATCAACACAAGGATTGATAATAAGCTGCGAATCCTTTCATTTAAGGGATTGAGTGTAAAAATAAATTTGATGTTCCTTTATGTTAACATATATAAAAAAAGAATTACAACAATTGAATATAGAAAATATTATATTAATAAGAGATTTCTTCAACTCAGTCAGATGTCCCTTTTTGTTATAATATTTGACATTTTCTATTGTAAAACATGTAGAAACTAAAAAAGTTATATACGTAAAGGAGACTTTATCTAGGACCTGAAAAGTATCACTAATTAATGAAAAAATTGTAATTTACGTTTTGATCCCTCGATATTTCACCTATTGTACATTTACTACTTCTTCTAAATGAAATTACCAGCCATATATATATATATATATCAGACTTGTTGACGTTCGCGAAAAATTGTCGTTCGCCAAAAGTTATCGTTCATCGTTAATTTTAAATTGAATCGTTCGTCGTTTGTTGTTCGCCACTCTGAAAAAAATTGACGACCTTTTTTAGAATGAAATTTCTGAAAAAAGTGATAACGTTTTTTAGAAAGAAATTTCTGAAAAAAAGTGATGACTTTTTTTTGAAAAGAAATTTGTCCCATAAAAATTAAAAATCTTTGTCCTTTTTTGCGCCAAAAACGAACGACAAATGATAAGGAATTTTCCTTATCGTTCGTCGTTCGCGAACAACAACAAATGAACGATAAATCAACAAGTCTGATATATATATAATTGTTTCCAAGGTAAAAACGTATGTACACATGACATGCTTTCCTTCCTTTTCTCCCTGACACCTTGTTAAATAGACCTTAAGCCTCCATCATTTGTCTAACTCAATAATATAGTA
Source organism: Caligus rogercresseyi (assembly GCA_013387185.1). Classification (NCBI taxonomy): domain Eukaryota; kingdom Metazoa; phylum Arthropoda; class Copepoda; order Siphonostomatoida; family Caligidae; genus Caligus; species Caligus rogercresseyi. Next base: position 4,086,797 of record CP045899.1, read on the forward strand.
AGAAAATAACTATGTATTTTATTTAGATGCTTCCCCAAACTGTCATTCGAAAAGAACGAAGTGTCTGAGTATTATTATTATCATCTTCATATTTATAACAATCCATTATGTCAATCTAATAATCCCTTTCATTCTTTGATCCTAGCTTGCAGCCTATTAAACAACATTATTCAATATGAATTTAACAAAAAAACATATTATTAATTTTACTTCCATATGAATGGAAAAAGGCATCTAAAAATACAATATTTATGTCCTGTAAGAACACCTCGTGAAGTTGATTGCCTTATGGATATTCAAGTATTTTTAATAATAAAGAATTAAGGAATAATTTCCTTTCATTTTTATAAGTTGCTTTTGCAATTCGTTGTAAGGTCTTAAGTCTTTATCTTCCCCAGTCAAAGCATTTAATATTGTTATATATGTATTTATCTACTCTTATGCATTTCAGAGCTTATTCTGTGAGCTCACCACACTAATTCATTTGTTGTTTATGTATTATTAATTATATATAATATTAGCTAAATATATATAATAAATCGAAATTCATGTTTTTTTATTAATATTATTATTATTACAAATGATAGTATTTCAAGAGTCTTCCATCCATTGAACAGAGTTGTGAGTATTTGAAGAGTTGTCCTACTTACTGATGGCGCAGCGTGCTTCTCTTTCTCAAGAGTACTTAAGATTAAGAACCTGCTGAGGTGTGAGATAAAGAGTGGTAGCTTGATCTGCTGTTAGTAAGCAGGTCAATTCGCTACACAGCTCCCCCCCAGCACCTCAGCAGGTGTGGATATATACAAATATATATAGAGAGATCATCCGGCGAAGTGTACGGAGAAGTCCGTTGGGGAGATTCATTCGCCGTGGATGAAAGGGGTGAGGGCTCATCCGGCGAGGTGAAAGGAGAAGTCCGTTGGGGAGATTCCTTCGCCGTGGATGAAAGGGGTGAGGGCTCATCCGGCGAGGTGAAAGGAGAAGTCCGTTGGGGAGATTCCTTCGCCGTGGATGAAAGGGGTGAAGGGTCATCCGGCGAGGTAAACGGAGAAGCCCGTTGGGGAGATTCCTTCGCCGTAGATGGAAGGGGTACTCCAAAAGATTGGTGAGAGAGCGCCCATGGATCCTGAGAGCGCCCAAGATCCATTAGTTGCGGGCATAGGCGTAGGGGAGGAGTTTGGTTTGGGGGGGCAGCATTCAATTTGCCCGAATTTTAACAAGAACTGTTAAATCGGTGAAAAAAATAATCGAATGCAGAAAAATATTTAGTTTTATGTTTTTTATTGTAATTACACATTATTCATTACATTATTATTATTATTGAAGAAGACACTAAAAAAACATGTTGTTTCTTCCTTTTTGTCTGCCAAATTAATCTATTATTGTATTGATGTCCACTCTATTTACAATTTCGATGCGAAGAAGTCCTAGAGCATGGAGCCTTTCCTGGCTCATGGTGAACCTGAGGTAGGTCTTGAGTCTTCTCAAACAAGAAAAAAATCTCTCTGCTGAACATTATGTTACTGGTATTTTAGCTAAGGTCTTTGAAATCTCAGTGAAGTGTGGCAAAGTTTCAGAGATGGAGTTTGATCAGAGGTATTTCACTATTTCGTTTGCTGAGACCTTTTGAATTCTTTTGGCAACTCCCTTTTCCTTCCCAGTCTTGTTGGATGCCCCGCCATAGCATTGATCTACAACGCGTAACTATAGGCAGTTGATAACTTCAAGCACAATTTTGAACAGTGTATCACCGGTTGTGGACTTAACTTAATAAAATCCCACGAATGCTTATGTAGGCTGCTCATTGTTTACATAGCGCAAACACACTGCCACTTGTTCCCGGTTGCCAACGTCTGATGTGTCATACGGAATAAGACTGAACTCGTCTGCTTCCCTAACATTTTTAGCTATTTCCTTTAGTACTAAATTAAATGCAATCATCAGTATTTCATTTTGGATTTTTGGCGAAAGCCACTGACGATGGGCCCCTAAATTTGAGTTTAATCTAGTGGCAAGCCAAGGAATGTCTTTGCATCGCAAATTCAAAAGCTCCATAAGGTTTCAACGGTTTATGTATGACTGCTGTCCAATCATTGATCTGTCTTCTTCATGGCCTCTCTGATGGATGTTTTGCAGTGCAGTGTACAAGATGGACTCTACAATAACTTTAAGGTAATTTCTGTTCTTTTGGACCAAGTCTTTGTGGGTTGTATCAAGTTGGTCCAAGACTGATGTCTGATGATTTTTATTGACTTTTGAAATTATCCATTAAGACATTGCAAGTCTATGATTACCGCTCTTGGCATGCTTCACTAGTCGTTCCAGTTTCTACCGATTGCTGTATGTGAAAGTGGAATCAATGAAAACTTCTGTCACGAGAAACAACCTATAGATTTCGTGGGAATATCAAAGCTCGTTGGTACTTCTTGAACAGGTCAGGATTAAAGTCTCTTGCCCCACTTACCTGATCTAGCTGTTTCCTGTTATATTCATCCAACAGAGGTTGATGTGGATGATCTCGCATGTCAGTGTGATGGTAGCCTATGGGCCCATGCTCTTTATCATTATTTTCTGTTTTGCCCATTGTAGGCTGTATATCCTCTACCACTGCCTCTACAGCTAGCAAATTAAGAATTTTCACCTATACCTCTTCAGTATGTTCATTATTTTCAGTTGGTATGTCCTTTATACTGCTTGATTCTTCTGTATAGGAAGTGGCCTCCATTGGCATCATTATCTCATTTTTTTCACTGTTCATAATTCCGAAGGAAAGTTTTTTCTGCTTTTGATCAACCAAAGGAATAAACTTTACATGTTCATCATTTTCATGCACTCTTGACACGTGTTTCCTCTTGTAGTCGCCATCAACTTCTTTCCCACAGTTTAAATATCTTACTCTGCTTCTGTATAGCCTCTTTCTTGACTTATTCATGACCAAAAACTAAAACTTATTGGATTTAACTTAGTGAATTGAACATTAATTTAATTATAATTTTCAAATATAAGTACATTCTGGTCAATACAGCGAGCAGAAACTTACCTCTATAGAGAAAAGTGTTGTTTAGTAGTTCGATGAATAAAGTTGCCGAAACTCCATAAGGTATGTTCACTTAACAATTATTTCTGAGAAGAACTTTATTACTATCGTAGTACTATAACTTGTAGATCCGTTGTTATTTTACATCTCTTTTACTGAGTACTAAGTAGTATCAAAGTATACTCTTCTTACCTTCTACGTGCGAGGTGCATATTTTCAGTGGCACCAAAATTATTAACTTAAATGTGTGATTAAATTGAATTTCATATTTCTCATAAGCTAAAAGTTGAGCGTTATTTTTCTTCAAAAGGGGAAAAAGCTGAAATTTTAAATTGAATTGAGTTCACATAAAGGTGGAAAGCTCTTATTTATAATTCACAATCCGTTTGCTTACATAATTTCAAAAAAAATTCTTCAACTTAAATGCCCGAATACCTCAACCAATTTGCCCGAATTTAAGCATTCAGCCGAATTTTGGGGGGCAGTTGCCCCCCCTGCCCCCCCGTCTCCTATGCCTATGGTTGCGGGGATACAGCGTAAGATCTGCTGCCGCGGGACTCGAATCTTTCCTTTGTGGAGTTGAGGGATGGAGCCTCCTCCTCCTCCACGCTAACGGAGAAGTCCGGTTGGACCTCGTGGAAGTCGGGTATATTCGACGGACGTGCTCCATGGGTTCCTCAGAGAGCGACTGAGGGAGTCGGGGTCACCAATGTAGCGCGAAGGAGGAGGAGAAATGACAACTCAATGATGTAGAGAGAGAGTGTGTTTATTGATCTCTTGCCTGCTGCTTATATAGCCGCATGCAAGAGTAATTAAGATTAAGAACCTGCTGAGGTGGGAGATAAAGAGTGGTAGCTTGACCTGCTGTTATTAAGCAGGTTAATCCGCTACAATATATATATATATATACTCACACACACATTTATATGTATAGGATATATATATATATATAGGAAACGACCGGGTACCCGGCCCGGGTCCCGGCTGTTTTTTGAGTGTCCCGGCCTGGCCCGGTGTCTAAAATCCCAGAGCCGGAACTTTTTTTAGGAAATTCTTTTTAAAAAAACGTCACTTTAAGAATGACGAAAGAACAAAAATATACTGAAGTCCCGGCCCGGCTTGAAAAATTTAAGTCCTGGCCCGGGTCCCGGCGAAAAAAAGTGTCCTGGTCGTTTCCTGATATATTTATGTATATATATAATATATATATTTATATACATATAAATATATATATATATGATCTCCGTGTATTCTTCCGATATTCGTCGATACAAACACGATATCCAATTGAGGACAGGTAACTACTGACAAAATGGGTTTAAGGTTATGGTGTATGCATCTATTTACCATGACATCAGAGACGAAAGTAAGGCTATTGTTGTCGTTTCTTCTCTTAGGTCAGTGCTTTTTTTTATAGAAACCGGCATAAAATTAAATACTCAATGAAGATAATGAGTGACTCTTCGTTCCCACGTTAAATGAGTAGATCGATCCTTGAAACTTTTGTGGAGGGAGTCAGAGATAAAGAGATTTTATTTTCCTTGTCAAAATAATATCTTGTATGATTGTGTTATCATTCCTGAAATGATGCAGCGTAATTAAATTTAATTTGCTCAAGTTAACCCTAGATTTTGATGTTAAACTGTTCTACTATATACATTTATCTGTTCAGATGGTTCCACGAAACTGCATGTAGAGGTGATACATTTTGAAAAAAACTAGAACCTCTAACCAATTAGAATTTTTTACTATCTTAATGAAATTAACTTATAAAATTTAATCAGTGTTCTTAATTTTCTTTTTTTAGATATATTTAATATTATGATATAAATATATATTTGACAATATTTGAACTCAAAACATTTGGTCAACGCTACTAACGGACATTATACCCTTGATTTGTTAGTTTTGATTTTTTTAAATGAAATCATTGGAATTTTTTAACAGCGAAAAGGATTGTATGTAAGAGAAAAAAATATCTATTAAAATGTTTTCCTTAACATATTTCATGTTTTATATTTTATAGTTCAAGTTCACCATGGATTTCGATGTATAACTGCTCTACTTGGTTTGTTAATACGTTTAGATGGTTCAAAACTTTGTCTTACAGAATCCCTACATTAAAAATAGCTTTAAAGCATGACCAACTAAGTAGAAAAAATATATTACTGTTCAGCTCTCATCATGGGTAAGACTCGTCATTGTTGTACAAATATTCTACATTTTATACTATAACTTCTAGCCTGAAGTTGATCATAACTATGGTGCTAAGAAAATTAATTGTTAAGATAATTCATCCATTAGTTTTCCAGGAGAAGTTTGATCTATTACAATTATATTTGTTATGTAAAATATTGTCTTTGTAGTATGTCATATGATAAGGAAGTCCATCACTTCACGAAAAAAACAAATACTTTCTTTGTCAATAGTTTTTATAAAAACCATTTGGTTATTATAAGCCTTGACTTTTAGCAGAACTCTATGATATTTTCATTTCAAAAATTAATAAAACTATGAACAAGAACCAAATATAGACATAAAGTTGTCATTCAAACAAAAACTTGTTTTATGAAATAATTAACAACCAGTTTTGAATATTGTAACTCCTCCTGCCAGTAAAGAGATTGCCTATTTTATTTTGTGATTAACTTTTGAGATAGTAAAGCACATTTTATTACCCTTCCACATTATGTATAGCTATAACCAAGGTATATAGAAAACCAAGGGTATGTTTATTTCATGAAATAAAACTGATAATTATTTTTCACGTCATTAAAATTTATTGTTATGTTATTCTTCCCGCTTATGTGTGTTTTTAATGACGTCACGCCAGCAAGCGAAAAGTAAGTTCCCGTGAACATTTGAACATACCTTGTATTTCAATATACCCTGGTTCTAACTATTTGCATAAACTAAACGACCACACAACTCCATGCTTCATCATTAAATGAAAGTCCCTCATGTAACTTGGTTATGTTCCATGACCAAAATAGTATATTATTATTATGTTGGGCTGACTTTCATTTAATATGTAAAAAAGGATTTTTTCCAGTACAAACTATTAGGATGTCACAAATAACAACATACATATAATAAATACAACATAAAGGCCTTCTGACCTTCAAATGAATCATAATATGAATTATACTCTAATATTATAAATCATATATAATAGCATAATTAGTTGATATCAATGTAAAAGAAACGCGGCTAAACGCAACAGTTATTTACAAGCCGTTCAACTATAGATAACATAGAGCAGTGGTGCCATGGTGGCGGCCCGCGGGCCGGAACCGGCCCGAATGGACATCTCATTTGGCCCGTTACGTTAGTGGTTGAGAAGTGTTTTTATAAATAAATAATATTATGATACAATATCAACAAATTTAAATCTACTTTTTTTTAGTGTTTAGTGTTGCAAGGCCAAAAATGTACCGGTAATTTGGCCCCCCGAGGTCCCACTTGAAAACAATCCGGCCCCCTGACCGATTTCACCCTGGCATCCCTGACATAGAGTGTCGGAGTCACGTATGGTAGTGCTGAAACCAAATATGTCATAAACATTGAGTTAGCCCTAAATTACCAAATTTATTCATGTCAAAACAAAAGAAAAAACCGGCTGCATTGAATAGGAAACACGTAACTCTACCTTTTTTACTTCAATACTTTTGAAAGAATGTCATTTTTCTCGCACAATTTCTCTTTTGTTTTGACATGAATAAAATTGGTGATTTACGGCTCAATGTTTTTGACATATCTGGTAATAATGACAATGCCAACTTTGTTGTAGATTCCTTTTTGGTATAATGAAGTACACTTCTACAATTGATGAACAAAAATGTAAAAGTTATATTTCTGATTGGCAATTAATTTTACTATTTGTACATTAATTTCTTCGAGTTTTTTTAAAGTGGTTTAATAATTTTCTTTAACTTTTTTAGTGTGTAATGTGTATATTGCAAACTAGAAAATGAATTTATTCATTTAGATTAAATGCAATAAAGCCTTACGTTATATTAAAATTTAATTTGGAGTTATTTTCAAGTGACATCAATTTAGTGCGAAAGATGTCAATTCTTTTAATTAAATCTGCGTTATAAATTTAACTAGGTATTGAAGCATTTTTTTTGTTAATTCAGTGTTGTGCCTCAAAAGGCTGGTTTGTTATTTGTGCAAGGATAATTTATAATTCCATTTGGTAGGATATATTGTTGCTGTTTTCCTCCATAGATTTTTTATTTGACGATATAATAATAATAATCAAACCTCCCTGCCCGAGTGAACATTAGGAATTATAAATTTGCTAAACTCTTAGAGCATAATTTATGTCTTACCATAGAGAGTTAAATATATATAATATAAAAATACTGCTGCTCTGACAGTTGACGGTTCTTAATTTCATGATGAAAATGAAAGTTTCAAAATGATAAGAGATTAATCAAAAATATGTTATAAGTCCAAAGCTTATAAGTTCCAACATAAAACCCTTATTCTTAATTTTTTATTTCAAAGAGATTCTAATATTAACACTTTGAATATTTTTAAGTTACAAAAAACCTTCAAGATGTCTCATGTTTTAAACCTCTCGACACGAAATTCATTGGATGCATCAACGGCTGAATTCTAACGTTCGAAGGGATGTAGTCTAAATAATGAATTCGTTATCGAGAGTATATAAATACTTGGTACTTCAAGGGATTATGTTTATTTGATTTCACTTCTGTTACTGTCATTTCCTAAAGAATATGTCCGGAGAGACTAGGACCCTACTAGCAGGGAGGCACCTTGACCCATTAAGAAGTTACTCCGAAGCCATTAACCTTATAGTCGGAAAATATAGTCATATTTTTTAATGAAGGAAGAAAATGTCTCTTCGTTCATGGGCGTTATAACTAGCCGAAAACAGTAACAAATATCTGACATCAAGGTAATTTTCTTTTGATAATATCTTTTTAGGGCAATTTCGACCTTCAACAAATCCAACAAACCAATATGATAATAGTATGGATTGCTTTCACATGGGCAAAGAAAACAACAAATATAGTTCTATGAGAATATATGGAACTAGGCCAGACATGGGCAAACTAAGGCCAACGGCCCGTTGGACAATTTAGTCCAGCCTGCCGAGCTTGTCCAGTAAATAAAATAATAATGCTTCATAAGTTATTCATAACGTTTTGTCCATACAATACCGCGTTTCACCAATAGATGGCGCGCTGACATTTAGGCTGCGCCTTACTCTTTATTTCTCCCTTGAATATTCTCAATGCCATTTGAGCCCTTCTGTAAAAAAATGAGCGTACCAAAGAAAGGGAGAGTGGACTCTCAAATTACTGCTGTGGCCCTTTTTTCAAATTTTATAACCCATAGCGACCCGCAAGTCAAAAAGTTTGCTCATTCTTGAACTAGGCCATGACTCTTCCAACAGAAATTTGATTTTTGGATGCTTTTGATGGCTTTCACACACAACATACCACTTGATAGATTGCTGATTTGATTGAGGAGTGTAATTGTAAATCCAATTTTCATATATTGTGGGATGCCAAGTCATTTTATTTCGCATATATATTTATTTTCAACATATTAACAGACAAGGACGGCATTCCTTTTCCCCAGATCCCTATAGTCCAGTTAATGTCTCAAGCATATAATTAAATTTAAACAACAGCTTAAATATGCATATACCACTCGTGAATATATATTCCCGGCTATATTATTTTCTTATATAAGTCATGATATAAAAACGATAAGCAATAAACGATACTTGGATAAGATATCTTATTTAATTCATGGATCCTACAAATTTTATGTCTAAACAACTGGCAAACACTCAGGAAATGACGAACTAAAAACACGTGTTTCCTTCGACGGTGTATCGACTGGCTCTTTCGATGTTATTATGAACTATAATATTTATTATTGTAAATAATTATTGCTGTATTAAAATTTTATTGCATTTTAAATGAATAAAATAATGATATTAAAGATGATCATGATACAAAATGCAAAAACAGAAAACATTAAACGATGTTTCAAACACGCAATTTTTTTACTAAGCTGCATAATCTGAAGTTTCCGTGCCATATTTTTTTATTTTATAGTTTCACATGACCCTGAAGAATCACGAATGGAGAAAGTCTCTCATTCTTTTTTAATCAAGTAGAAACTTAATTAGCGGCTTATTTTCCATGTTACCAATACTTGACTCACTAACGAGCTCTTGTGAAAATATTATTGATAATAGCTTATTATAATATGGTATGAAAATATATAACTTAATCCATTTTTATGTCCTATACCTAATTGGAAGAGATTTATCTACTTATACAATCAATTTTGTCAGGCAACATGATTTAATAATATGATCATTAAATAAATTGATTGAAGCATAGGCTTTTTTCAAGTAAGCCTAGCTAATTGCCCTATCTCCATGCTTTCAATTTACGTGGAGTAAGTAAACGGAGGATCTTTATATAAAGCGATTGAAAGTTGTTAATTCCTACAATCTATTTAAATAGTATACTATTAATTAATTTTAATTAAATGTTTTTATGAAAAAAATAATATATATTATAACTTACAATCATTTTAAAAGCTAAAAGATTAAATTTAAATATCTTAGATAAATAAATATAAATTACAAGTTTGTATGGGTAGTTGTTTTGCATTATAATAATATATTTTCTTTCAAATCCGCATTACCACGTATTTTTTTCAATCATAAATCAACTCCTATTTCGAATTCTCATGCTTTCTTTTGACATTTTATAGTTTCGTCTCTCCTTCAATTCATTGTGAATATCAAACTTTCATTCCGTGCAGATAAATGCTAAAACTGAGTTTGCATATTAAGCTCATTTAAAAGAAAAAAACCTTGACCTGGATGCTCAACCATAAAAATTACCCAGTATTTAGGAGATCCATTTCTTGAAATTCAACCAGTTAAAAAAACAGTCCTACAGTCCAAACATATAGCCGCTTTGGTCATATATGGATCGTCGTTTCATGCAATGGATTAGTACTTCGTTTAGGTTTTTTGAATTACAAATCGTAAATCCTGTCAATCAGTTATTGAAAGTAAATGTTAACTTGAGGCATATATACACTCAGAGAGTGCAAACCTCCGCCGTCACAGGGTCCTTATGAGCCTTCCGAGGCGGATTTTTCACGACTGGGGCGGCGTAGAGGGACGGGGGAGGGTTCCCCTCGACGGAAATTCCAAGAGGAAGACGCTCCCGGCACCCGATTTCACAGTACAGCGACATCTATTGGCAGAGTAGGCTAACTTGAAATATTTATTAGTATTTAGCTCATTTTGCATCTTAATTCTGCACTCAGAGATGCCAAAATTTAATCACTTGTTCCTTTTGGCACTTCTAACAACTCCACAAAGTTTCATCCGAATCCGTTCGGTACTTTTTAAGTTATCCTGCTGACAAACCAACAAACAACAAACCAACGCCAGTGAAAACAATACCTCCTTCAGCGGAGGTAATAAAACAGATATTTTAATATGTTTTCAAGTAAATTTCAAAAACCGTTAAAATATTCTCTGAATCATTTTACTTTTGAAGAATAAGTTACATGGTTCTTCCTCCACTTGCTTTGAGATAATAAAAAAACAATGAGTCTGATATTGTCCTAGAATCATTAGGCCTTTAGTGTAATGTGCATAAAAACAATCATTAGTTGATTAAGGTAGTATCTTATTAAGCTTGTCGTTAACTACTCGTTCTTCTTACAGCCCAACTACTCCATGAAAAGAAAAACCCCTAATTAAGTATCTAGGATTCTTTATTAAGTATTAATCAACTTTTATAAATCTATTTTTTCCATTAATTATATAAATTAACAAGGAACTCTGGATATTTTGTTTAGTTTTTCACTTCGCTCTATGATGTAAGACATTATATATATATTTAACTTATTTGGAATCGTTCAGATCATAACATTATTTTAAAATAGCATCTTAAATGAGGACATAAAAGGTGATCGAATAGCTACAAAAAAATACTACATAACTTTTGGGTCCGTTGAGGAGACACTTCCTCTTATTCGATTTCGTTCAAACTTTCAACAGATGATCTCTATGCACTGAGGTCACATCCTAGGGGGAGCCCAACTCTCATATCCCAAAAAATGTGAAATAAGAATCACTCTAATATACATGTAGTTAAAATGCATGTTTTCACTCATTCTAATCACTTAAATGCACTTTCTATTGATTTTGATTAGTTTACTCCTGTTTAAATTATGTTTATTTTATTTCATGAAGTTAGAGCCACAACAGTTTGTTAATAACAGACAGAAAAATAGAACATGAATAGCAAGAGTGACAAGCTTAAGAAAAAACAGTTTTAAATGCTCCAACAGTCAGTTGAGGTCCAAAGTGGTATATATTGTCCTATATTCAGAGCCGATAATACCATTGCCTTTGATTGTATATTATATGCGGATAAAAAAAAAATCTTATATAATCCAGCCTCATTTTATAAGTGTTTGAGTCCATCCAAATCCACGCAACAATAAAATAACTTAATACTTCATCTTAGACAAAAAAAACAACAACACTTAACATGTGATGGACCCATCCGATAAATGCCAGTATAAAATAAAGTTAAATGGATGTTTCTGTTTAGTCATTCCTTCTATCATACAACTTTTTAATAATATTTTATGTTCCTTGATTCTGTCCTTTTTTCTTATATTAAATTTTCAAATCTTATAAAAAGTGCTAAACGCTTATACACATGATCCTAAAATAACTTCAAGACATTAATCAAATTCTTTTATATTGACAATGGTAGGGATAACGTTTCATTTTTTTCAAATATATACATCTTATGAAAGGAGATTTCTGAGTTCTTTATCGATCCATGAAAAAAAAATTGTTTCAATGATTAAAAAGATTCCAAACTGGTTCCATGCAGTAACAGTTGATGTTTGGAATACAAAAAAAAATCACTTGGATCGAGATCAGGTGGTTCATCACAGGCATTAATTGTGTTTTACATTTATAGATCAAGGAGCTCCTTGATTCGGATAATTCTTTACAGAATTTCAAGTACAAACGCCTTATTATGTTCAAGTAAGGATACATGCTGAAAGTTAATGCCATTCAAACGAATAACTGATGCCCCAGAAAATTAAAGAAATATGAGTTGTTGTTGTATGATTTATTACGGAGCTAATATAGCCCTAGCCTTCATGGTTACTAATTAAAAAAAGATATACAATAAAAAAATTAATTAAAGAAAAATATCTGAAAAAATATAAATATTGTTTTTAATTTTTATGATTACATTAAACTAAAGGAGCTATAAGGATCTAGACAGCCCTGCCATTGACTTTGCTACCCTCCGAGCACTTGATAAAGTGCATGCCTCTCTTAATGGCTGTGACAAGCTCCAGGCCTTTGAAAGGGAAACTGCAGCGACACAGTTGGTAGAAACGGGTTTCTTGAGGCATATTGTAGCACTGCAGGTGCGCTCATCGAAGCCCTCGAGAATCCTCTCCAAGGGACACCTGTCCACGTTCATAGCCTTCCAAGCGGATATGGTAACCTGCTTCACTAAGATCTCATTTACAGATGGAAGATGTGACCTGTTGAGAAAGTCAACCACTCGCAACCGATCTGCACTTCGAACTCCCAGCAAGATACGTGTGAGATCGTTGATGGCAAGTTGCACATCTGAGCTAGCCTTTGCCAATGTAGGGGTGTGAGGGGTTTCAGAAGCAGACGATAATTTTGCACTTCTAGTCACCCAAGCAGACGTCTGAAGTTTCCCCATAACTATGGCTCTAGCTATCTCGGCCAGATACCGTGGTGCAGAGCCGGCGGATGACTTCGATTATTTTCCTGACATTCTGAATAATTTTTTCGTGGTGGGGCCCAAATGTCAGGTTCCTGCTAACAGTTACCCCCAAAAGTTCGAGTGGAGGGGTCGAAGGAGTGTCTGGAGCACCCAGACGTAACGTTTGGGGTTTCCCAACGTTTAAGTGGAGTCCATTGATATTTGAATACGCCTTATTATCATGACTTATGAGTGTCGCCGATGTGGTTTCCCCCCGGCTTCAGCTAGTTTTTCTCTATCCATTATGATGCTTGAAGATTTGTTTGAATGCCATAATGATCACCAATTATTATGCATTTTTAGAACGCCGATTCATAATGAAACCGATCCTGTTTAAAGAAACTTGCACAACAAACATTTGCAGCAAAAAATTACACCTACTACGAAAAATCCTTCAGTGATTCTATTAATGCACAAATGTTTCATCAAAACGATACGAGCTTACTTATGAAATATGTTAAGAAGAAAATGGGATTTCCCTCTTGAGGTGGTATATCGATTTGTAAGAACTTTTTATTTATCACCAACCATGTTCATGCCACCAGTGATCCAAAGTTGTCCAAATGCAGCATACTTCTTTTTATGATAGCATGGTGCTATTTTGTATAACTCATATAAATAATATATTCATAAGACCGTGGAAGAGGTCAATAGAATAAACAATTGCAAAAGCGCTGCGGGGTACCTAATACTTTACTTCAAAACCCCATGAATGTATTATAAAAATTCAAAGGATTAGATTATAAATTTAATATCGACGAAAACATTTTTGGACGGGTCAGAGGCCTTTCTAACCTCAGAAAGACCCAAACCCCGATAGATGTGATCATCAAAAATGGATCAGAGACGGATCTTAAAAGCCTAAAGGAAATCTTGTCTCACTTTGGAGAAGTGGAAGGACAATTCGAAGACGTCCCGCTATCGACGTCACCTGAAGACGACGAGGACCTAGACTTTTTAAAAGGATTCTCTTCTGGTAAACTGAAAGTAAAATTAAAACCCGACAGGAAGCTCCCCACGATCATACCCATCAAGGGAAAAAAAAGTTGAAATAGAGGCTGAGATACAACAGCTACAGTGTTTCAAGTGCCTACATTTCGGACACATTAAGTCCAAATGCCTGTCCTTGAAAAAACCCACATACAGGGAGTTTGAGGATTACTTCCGATCGGTAGTAGGCCTTTCAAAGAAGACTGAGGGAATGGAAGACGAAAGGGCGACGGAGGAGGCGGCACGACAGGAAGCAGAGGAGGAGAAAAGAGTAGAGAACCTTGACCACGAGGTAAACTGCGAAAGCGAGACGAAGAATGAAGAAGAGGTCGCCCGAGAAATTTCCAAGGTGGGCACTAAGGACGGAAACTGGCAAAGGGTCCTCCGAAAGCGCCCGACTTCAGGAAAGAAGCCGGAGAACATGCAGACTTTATCGTCCAAGGGGCCCAACAAACGACTGAACGGTAGTCCTCTTCAAGACTCAAATAAAAAACAACGTGAAAAGAGCCCAGAAGGCTTGGAAGGAAACCCGGACTGCTGATATCTGAGAGTCCGATCTGGGGTAGGAAACATTTCTCAGTATATTTTTAAGTGACCTGTTATATATGAACTCTTTTTTGGCCCTATCCCCCCTTTCACTTAATCATGAATCCTACAAAATTAACCTTTATTACAGCAAACGTAAATTCTATTTTAGATAAAAATAAAAGAAAGGTGGTCGTGGAAAACTTATTAACTTACAACCCCGATGTAATATCACTGCGTGATACACGATTGTCAGATATTGGCTCAAATAGTCCCTTCCCCTCAGTATATGAGACTTTTGTGGTCCCCTCAAAGAAAAAAAAATCAAATCACCCATCAAGGGGAATTGTGATTGCAGTTAAGAATTTTTTTAAACCGAATCTTTTAACCAGAGACACTGGAGGGAACTTTGCAGCTTTAGAATGCTATTGGAGACAGATAAAGATTAGGCTTGTGTCTATTTATGGGCCCAATAATGACGACCCGGCTTTTTTTGAATCAATTGACACCAAATTCCTTGGTAATGGGAAAAAGATTTTCGATGAAGTCATTATACTGGGAGACATGAATTTAGCCTTAAACCAAAACAGGGACACGAAAAATTACAAAAACGAAAACAACATGAAGGCTTTATCAATATTTAAACAAATACTTAATAAGAGATCTCTCGAAGATGTAGCAAGCAGGCTATATGATTACCCGGAACACACCTTCTTTGTTAAGAAAAATAGCAAGTATATAAAAAGTTCCAGACTAGACTACATTTTTGCAAGTCAGGGACTTTCTTCAAACACCGTCAAGTATGAACGCTTGAATGGAGTCAAATCCGATCATAATCCAATTTTAGCTACTTTTAAAATACCATATAAACATGACAAAAGGAAATGGAAATTAAATGTGAGTCTCCTAGAAGATAACCTGACTAATGATCGAGTTGAACACATAATTAAAGATGTTAAGTCCAAACTAGATTCTGGCAAAATAATAAGTGCCTCACATGCCTTGAAAGTAATCCTTGACTCTTCAAGAAGAGAATATATAAAGCTAGGAGTAAAGAAAAGTGAGGAAAGAAGACAAATGGCTGAGAAATTAGAACACTGTAAACGCTTGTCTATAGATGGTTTGACCAGAGAAGAATTATTAAAGAAATCCTCCTCTTACTCAGCCAGAGGCTGTCTAGTTAGAACAGGATTAAAAAATATTGATAAAGGTCAAGTAATCCTAGAACGTATAAAAGATTTCGAAAAAAGACACATGGAGAAGAAAGAGGTTAATTTTTTGGTTGATTCTTACGGAAATGAAATAAAAGAGAAAAGTAAAATAGAAAGGGAAATCGTAATGTTTTACAAAGACCTATATAGCTGCTTGGAATGTCAAAAAAACGAGGGAGGTAGAAATAGTAGATGCAAGGTACATAATGATAGCTTCCACATAACCTTTTCCAATAATGGGCCACTTGCCACAGACCCTTCTCTGCCTCAAATATCTAAACCATTGAGAGACTTTTTAGATAGCGATGTAACGTCTATAGAAATAAGTGAATATGTGCGAGGTAATAATAAGAAAAACAAGTCCCCGGGACCCGATGGGTTCCCGATGGAATTTTATAAAAAACACTGCTACCTGCTCTCTCCACTGTTGGAAAGAGTGTATAAGGAGGCTGTTTTGCGAGGGCATTTTGAAACGCATATAACCAACGGCAACTTGGTGTTGATACCAAAGAGTGGAAAAGACCCAAGGAAGGTCGAAAATCTAAGACCGTTAACAATGCTTAACTCATCTTACAAAATTTATAGTGGCATTTTGTCAAAGAGGATGAATAAAGTATTACCCTTAATAATACATGAGACTCAGAAGGGATTCATCCAGGGCAGATACATACATGACGCCATTAGGGGCATTATGGATTCGGTAGATGAAGAAAAAAACAGTAAAAAGGCCCTTATGGCAATAGATTTCCAAAAAGCCTTCGATAGTGTATCGCACAATCACATTTTAAAGTGTTTGGGCCTCTATGGTTTTGGGCCTGATTTCATATGTATGATAGCTATATGTCTCCGTAGGATTCATACCGAATATGGGAAAAGTTGCGAGACGTTTGGGGTAAGAAGGGGCTGTAGGCAAGGAGACCCACTGTCTCCCTGTGTATTTGTATTGGCAATTGACAAACTTTTACGAGAAATTAATGAATCGGGAAAAATTAGAGGGGTCAAATTTCATGATACTGAAATCAAAACCCAGGCTTTCGCTGACGACATAACAGCACTTTATTCAGGCTCAAGTAATGAAATTACACGGTCAGTAGAGGAAACTATAAAAATTATCAATCTTAGGGGGAAACTATCAGGATTACAAATTAATCTTATGAAAACCAACATATTGACAAGTTCGTTGGATTTATCAGTCCCCCGAAATATACAGATAGTAGGAGAAGCAAAAATTCTAGGAGTTCACATATCCATTGGAGGTTCTTACATTGACAAAAATGTTAGGTGTATAGAAGAAAAGATAAATAGTATCACGGCAAAATATAATTACCTAGTCAGCTGGAATGTGCCCACCAGGATACACGTGTGGAATGTATTAATACTCCCGAGAGTAACTCATTTATTACGAATAGCGCGGTTTGATGAGAGACTCTGTAAGAAAGTCGATGAAATAGCCCGTTCATTCATTTTAAAGAAAGAAAGTTCTCCCAGGATCACCTGGGAGAGAATACAATGTCCAAGGAAATATGGGGGGCTTGGACTCCTTTCTATACGAACCATATGGAAGACCATATATTTTCCTGGTTTAAGAGATTTGTTCATACAGACACTTCGTGGACCAAAATATTGGTAAGTAAACTGGAAGAGGAGAGAAGTCTTGATTTCAACTCAGTTAGGGGAAAGGGCCCCTCGAGGCTCATTGAATACTTAAAGACAGTAAGCCCATTTTGGGAGAGTGTGGCAAATGTTAGTGAGGAATTGGCTTCTAAGATTCTTCCTCTTATGGGGTGGCAAGAGCCAACAAAAAATAATAACAGACTAGACTTCCTTCGAGAGACCTCTATAAAGAAAAAAATAAACTTTATCGGTGAGATATATGAATTTACCAAATACACATGTTTTAACGAAACACTGGAGATACGAAGAGTTTAAAAAATATTAGTTTTAAATGTAGACCGATTGGCCCAAGAAATTGTTTCTTTGGTTTTCTATTTTTTTTAACAATAAAAATCTACGTAATTTACAACTTAATGAGATAACTAAAAATAAATATTTAAAGCAGATCGAGCGTCACAAAGACAGAGAGAACGTGAATGCTAAAATGAATAAAATTATTGAGGGCTTATCCAACCTTAGATTTGACTTTTCACTATATTGGATAAAATATAAAATAATCACCAATACTTTGACCACGGGAAGCTTATATGGGAAAACAAAAGATGAAAGACTTTGCTTCTTCTGTAAGGAAAATAGAGAGACCACAGACCACTTTCTTGTTAAATGTATTGCTACTAGACCAATTCGGGAAAAGATAGCTTTAGCAATATTTCTAAATATGATATTATTTTACAAAGCAATAATTTTTCTTTTTTATATATTGGCCCCCATCAAACTGAAATTAATTTTATAGTAACAAAAATAACAAACGCCCTATATAAATTTAGATGCACTAAAACGCCACTACCTGATAATTTTGATAAATTTGTGGATAAAATTTTAGAAGCCCCCCTTGATGATTGATTGTTTTTTTTATAATTATAATTATCATGATGAAGTTTCTTACGTTTATGTTATATTTTAGCGATTTTAAAGGATGATTTGTTTTCTTATTTTTACACATGTTGATTAATACACTCATATGATTAATAAAGTTGTACGTCCGTGCAAAAACAACAACAAAAAAACAACAACAACATGTTCATGCCACCAGTGATCCAAAGTCGTCCAAAATGCAGCATACTTCTTTTTGTGATAGCATGGCGCTCTTTAAATATTTTGTATAACTCATATAAATAATATATTCATAAGACCGTGTTCCTAAAAATATTTTTTTATAATATCAACACATCATCCATCAAATTCAAAATATAATTAAATTTATCTTTGCCAATAATAAATGCACTCGCATATTTGGCCGCCTACGGCGCCCAAATGTTCATATTACATAATTTTTTTAAGATTTGTATCATGGATTTTGTGGAGATAAAATAGGTTTTCTACATGTCAAATGAGTTACAATAATTTTTTGTTTTGTACAAACATTCCTCATAAAAAGTTTGACTTTGTACAAAAAATATGTTTTAAGTCACATGAGATGCTTTTTTCTTTTTCTTTTTTCCTCTCTTACCTTGAAAAGTAGGTGGTAAAATCAGAAAAGGTGATTGTACAAACATTCCTCATAAAAAGTCTGACTTTGTACAAAGAATATGTTTTAAGTCACATCAGATGCTTTTTTTTCTTTTCTTTTTTCCTCTTTTTACCTTGAACAGTAGGTAGTAAAATCAGAAAAGGTGATTTTTCTGGTTCATTTCTGGTCCCATCACTTTGCAAATAGTTTTATTAGATCTGCCTTGACCCAAGGATTCCATAAGTACCTTCAAAATTCAAATTTGACCATAAATGTGGGAGGAGATAGCGTGCGGACATACAGACGGACTGACAGAGATTGGTGAATTATTATATAGATTAAACAAAATGGTAGAGCCTGAATGAGAGTAAAACTGACTTCTGTAACCGATAAAAATAAACGATTTGCGCTCAAATTTGAAATCATAATGAAAGGCAACATTATTTTAAGTTACCATGAGTGCAGGTACTTTTATAATTCACTATGTTTTGGTAGAATTTATAAATAATATATAATTGATACTTCATATTTACAATTAAAGTGAACGGTATAATCCTTCAAAATAATCTCTCCTTAGATCAGCTCTTGAAACTATAAAAATTATGTAGGTCATCCGTCCTTCCCATTTGGTTCCTCAAGTGCCATTGTGAAGATTAAAATCATATAAATATCTTCGAAGATAAAGCTTGAATGGCCATATAATAAATATCTTAAAAGGAAAATATGTGTAAGATTCCAAGAATACTTGGAATGTTTTTTGAATTCAATATCTTGCCAATCTTTATTCATAAGGGAGTAATAATGTTTAGATAAAAAAAGAGATGACTTGCGAAAACTAAAGAAACCCTTATACTTAAGTCTTTTTTTCCTTTCCTAGTCCATATCTACATTTTTTGACATGTGATTGACGTTAGAATCTTTTTTATACAATACGTTACTATGGAAAGCGTAAGAAGAAAAATATAAGTTATGCTTTATATTAAAACATAAATTATTTTTTGCTCTGCAATACAGTTTCGGATACCACATTGGGGTCTCAAACGGGATTTGTTGAAATAAAAGGAGCGCGAATATATATAAAAGAGCTGTGACATTATGAAATAAGCAGAGCTGCAACTACTGAATGTAAATCGGTATTCGATACTACCGACGGTAGATTTCAAATACCGAACGATTATGCGATATTCGATAGAAACTACCAAATATCCTACCGATTGACAATCGGTACGGTATATTTGAAAGTTTGACTTTTTGTAACATTCACATAGAGACATAAGGATATAGAAAGCTTATTCCCTTCAATAGTAGAGGAACATCGTTCAACTGTCGCTTTGCCCAAGCGCTCCTTTGTGTGACCTTTGTATGAAGAACTTGAACTTTGCCAAATAAATAAACAGCCACTACTTATAATATTATAGAGCAGATACATAAATATACATTCAATATAAGCTTATGCTATGCATTGAATACTAGAGTACCTGAAAGTGCATTTAATATCGGACAATAAGAGAAAGTAAAAAACATATATAGCCTTTCATTTCCTACAAAATCCAAGTACACATATAAGTTATATAAGATTGGTATGTAGTAAATTTCAAATAATCTCTAAGTACTTATAACAAATGATGTATTTAATTGTCCTTTGTTATAAATTGTCCGATATTAAATGCATATGAAGAAGTAAGAGCAGATACATAAATAAATTTCTCTCTCTTTCTAATCTACTGTACCGAATATCGATCGATACTGTAGATATATAATAAAATCTACCGAAAACCGATATCGATCGGTAGAAGGTATACATATATCGAATACCGAACCGGCGGTAGATTTTTTAACCGAATCCCAGCTCTGTAAATAAGGCATCACTCCTAGCTGCTACTGCTGCTAAGAAGGTGTGAAGGACATTAAGTCCGAGTGTTAAGTTTGTCATCCTTAAAAACAAAGAATGCCTTTTATGAATGGCCTCAATCCATAGCCTTCACAACACTTTTAATAGACTTTTGCCATGTAACTCCTTACACAAAGGAGTAAAAAAATAATGAATACATATTGTCCTGGAGGATCAATAAATTATCATTCTGTCTCTTCTAGACGTAGAAAGTAACAGTAAGTTTATTGATGAGTTTGCAAAAACTACCATAAACATGTTTTTAATGAATAATGATTTAACCTTTCATATATTCATTATAGTTTTATGTCAATTGTATCATATTGTAGATTGTAGGAATAATTCAACGTTTTCAAACGTTGAATTATATATTTTTCATTTGAAGAGGAAAAATGTCTCGAAGATATTAGTTATGGTTAATGGACAGGCTAAATGCAAGCCTTCTGGCTTGTTCTTTGTCGTTTATTCAAGAAGATGACGACGAAACCCCTATTTGCGAGTATCCTCGAACGAGGAAGGAGATGGACGAGGAGATGAAAAAAGATAAAAGTTCATGGAGGAGTATCTTCCATAGAGATATAAAGATATAGGGAGCTTATTCCCTCCAATTAACAGAGAAACATCGTTCAGCTGACTTCTGGACACAATGACGTATTTCATTTCCTCCAATAGCAGAGAAACATTGTTCAGCTGACTTCTGGACACAGTGACGTATTTCATTTCCTCCAATAGGAGAGAAACATCGTTCAGCTGACTTCTGGACACAATGACGTATTTCATTTCCTCCAATAGCAGAGAAACATCGTTCAGCTGACTTCTGGACACAATGACGTATTTCATTTCCTCCAATAGCAGAGAAACATCGTTTAGCTGACTTCTGAACACAATGACGTATTTCATTTCCTCCAATAGGAGAGAAACATCGTTCAGCTGACTTCTGGACACAATGACGTATTTCATTTCCTCCAATAGCAGAGAAGCATTGTTTAGCTGACTTCTGGACACAATGACGTATTTCTCTGAATAATCCAATAAGCTCTCTATGTCTTTATATCTCTATGGTATCTTCTAAGAGCCTTTTTGATTTTGTGTAAATTTATTTCTTAATAAAGATTAGCTCCTAGGCAGTTTATTATCGGATAATACCGAATGGAGGTCCAGTGTATCTATGTAGTCAAACGCTTTCTGAAATAACCACCATTGACGCATATTAAGTCATCACATATCGCATTTCTTCATATTTTCTAATCAGAATAAACTTGGTGTGCCAAAGGAATTGATTTATTTTCTGTTCAACAAATAAAAAGTTGCTTAATAAATATTATATTTAAAAGCAATCCTATATATTTTTTCACTTTATGCTTTAAAAAATATCACGATAAGAAAGGGCTAACTTCATTAAACAAAAATCCTCAAAAGGAACCTAAGTAATGATGGGAATGCAAAGAAGAAAATTCCATATACTATTCAAAAACACAAATAGGTATAAGAAGGGAACAAATAATTTTATTTATTCACGCATAAGATGATTGAATGGAAATATATAAGATTATGAAATAAATACTTTAATCTTATAGATAAAGAACTTGCTTAGCTTAATCTAGTAAGATCTCTTTTATACAAAAACTTATTGGGACAACAAAGTTTGATATTGTAGGATTGCTCTCATAGAACGAAACTGTTAGTACTACATAGAAAACCATTTGAATACTTATGAACTGTAATATCAGGGCAAGTTGGTAAAATTTGATAATTTTCAATGATCACACATTTGATGAAAGGCTTTTGCACGATAAAAATATATGCCGTATGATTTTTTTAACACTAGTGTTAAACGATTAAAAGATCATAAATTCATATTGCGATAAACGGTTCTAAAAATATTAACTTGCTAAAGCACAAACATTTTTCTTATCAGAAAAGGAGCAGTAAACTTTCTGATTATTTTCTTGGTAAAACACAGATGTACACGGGGTTTTGAAAAATATTTTTATTTTTCTTTGATTTTTAAAAACCAAGTAACCCGGTGATAGAAAGAGTAGTTTCTGATTTTTCAAAATAAAAAAGATAAACGACATGAGGGAAGTAATAGTTTTGTAACAATATATATATATTATTTTCTTAAAAACTGCAGACAAGCACGAGAAGAGAAATAGATGTTGACGCATGCAGGGATCATCACCCATATCAAGAGTGGGAACAAAAAAACCACACTGGTTATGTGTAGTTTTCTCAAAGTTTTTTAAAGTGTATTGTGTACTTTAGCATCCCTGGAATTTGTTAGGAGCTCCAGGATTTCCTAGGATACTATTTCTTCGTCTTCTAAAGGAGCACAATGGAGTAATAAAATGGTGTAAATGGTGAACCATGCTCATTTAGTTTATTAAAGTTTTTGTTGCAATAAGTTAATAACTTTTGATAATTTATCGATTAGTTATAACGATAAAAGGCAAGACCTCAACTATAAATATCGTTTCTTGTCCATTTTATTAAATGTGGCCGCCATCTTATATTATTATAACTAACATATTTGGATAAAGCGGGGAGATTAAATTTATAGATATTTGGTTTTTATTGTGAGATTTCTAAATTCATCTAAATTTCCATATTAAATAAATCGATTTTGTGAATGTAATTGCTAATGAAGGGGTCTTCATAAAAAAATCATAGTCAATACGAATATCTGTACAAATATATATAATTAAATGGAATTATTTTCTTTGAGTATATGAATATATTATCATCCTAGATCACAGATAAAAATAATAGGTTTAAGACGTATAATTTAGTTTCCTCAAAGGATACTCTGCATTTGCTATAAAGTTGTTGTGTTTTGAGGAAGTAAAGGCATAAATACCATTTGCAACTACAAAAGAAATTTGAAACTTATGATTTTGATTTGTTTAAAATGGATGTATTTAATTAAAAGTTCCTTGGGATATCCCAATCAAAAAGGTTAAACGAATAAGTCATGCACAACTTATAGTGATGTATCAAAGAGAAAAAGGTAATCATTAAAAAAAATATTGAGGGTGCAAGTTCGAATCCTGCGAGGAAGAAAGGGAGTTTTGGTCAACCTCATCGATAGGATCCAGGTTTGATAGACTAATTATACGCCCTAATGCTCATTTATATCCAGTCGGAAGCTGCAATTCTATCGAACCATAGAGGCAAAAAAATCTCCGATTTGGAGCACCAACGTGGAAATGGGCTGGTGACATAATTAAAGTTGTGCCAGCAAGATCGAAACATTACATGAAAACTATAAAAAGGATTTTAAAAATATAATAATAACTCTTATGTGTATATCTCTTTACTCTTGCGCAAGCAAGACTCTTTTCTTGTGTACAAAGAGTACTCCCCCCTCCCGAATTTTTACTATAAAAGAGACTGACTCCTTATATATAGGGACTTCACTCTTTGATCTACATTTGAGTAATAAAGATCACTTGGTTTCAATATTCCGCCTTGTCCGACTTTATTCATCCTATCCGAGGATATCACAAAAAAGATATCACCAGTTTTTAAACAAATGTACATAAAAATAATCTTTTTATATAAGCCTATTCTTCAGGGCCGTAAATGTGAACTAAAATGGCCATTTATGTATCTTGCAACTCTCATGAATAGTTTTACTCTGTTTCAAGTATAATTTTAGTGTATTTTATATTTATACAATATAATTTTTTCGCAGATAAATGAATCAAATGCTTTTAACTGGATTTTTTTTTGTAAAAGAACCGTAAATTTCTTTAAATAACCTTTAAAAGTATCATCAACTGCATAATTGTCAATATGCATCAAAGGAAGATGCAACATGACCAAATCGTTGAGTTTCAAATATATAAAGAGCACTTTTAATAGGAAGGGAATTGAAGGAGCTGTGCAACTTTATACTATGATGAAGAACGGATCTATCTAATAAATGGAATCTCAACTGATACGAACCATTCAACCAACTTGAAGACGTCAACAATGTAGTCAAAATGGCTACCACGAGAGGCCAACAATGATATACTATCTATATTGTAACATAATATTAGGGAGTATTTTCTTTGAGTATATGAATATATTATCATCCTAGATCAGAAGAAGTGAAATCCTACAATAAAATATCAGAGATTCCTAAACTTTAATGTTATCACTGTGTCACTGTTTTTTTTTTGTTTTTGCATTTTTTTCTTTCATCTAATCCAATTAAAGCGTTAAAGTAAAGTAGTGCATGCATAACATAAAATTCTTCCTTTTTTCCCCAAAAATTGGACAAAATAATAGTTCTTCTTTAGTCCGTAAGGGGCACTTTTATGTTAGAGCTCTTTGAAAATAATAACAGTCCTTTTATTATTTATATTTGGAGACATTTTTTATCTTGTAGTGATTTGATATATATTTCAAATCATCAAATTTAATCCCTTTAAACCGGTTTAAATAGGATTGTGACGTAATTTCATGGACAACGACATCTAACGTTAAAGAAAATTACCAAAATTTTGGCCAATTTTTTAATGTTTACTTTTTCCTTACATGCGCCACTTTACTTTAACGCTTTAAATCCAATGGGGTTGACATTTAGACTTTGACTAGATAATAATAATATCTTCCTTCTGTCTTTTATTCCATCAGTTGATGACATAGAGATATACATATATAGAGAGCTGATTGGATCCTTCAGAGAAATACGTCATTGTGACCGTAAAAAACTTGTAACAAGACGTAAATCACAAACCTTTCATAACAAATTTTCTTGTTGTTTTTATGTCTTTCACATAGAGATATAAAGACTTTATATTCTATTTCTATCTTACTTGTAAAACGAATCATCATCCCATTATACTCTGTAGAGGTTTGTTATAATATAAATAATTATATTGAATATCTTAAAAATTAATTTTCCTATGTATAGATTCATAATGCCTTCTTGCGTGGCGTATAATTGCACCTCTAGAGTTGCCATCTTTAATCAGTCTCGCAAGACTAGGAATCATGCTGAGCATACTGGGATGCCTCATGACCATAAAATGGACTGGGGAAGATTTTTTAGGAGAGCTTTAAAATATCCATCAAATGTAATGTATGCGTGTCAAGAGAGTGAAAAGGTTTTAAAAAGATTAATTAAATCATGTAATAATAGATTGCCAAAAGAAACTAACTCAATTTTAAAAATATATATGGCTGTAATAAAAAATATTATATTAAAAAAAGATAGTAAGGTCTTTCAAAATCTTAATGACCATATTTTTTATTCATCACCGGAAACCAACCATTTATTGTCTCTCATTAAAAAGATTTCAAAATGTTATACAAATATAAGACTGTTCCATTTAGGAAAAAAAGAAAATAAGGATATTCAAGGAACAAGGGTGCGAAGCATTCTTACTAATCTCATTCAATTTAAACATCAATAATTTGGTGTATGGTAATTAATATTTTGAAAGACCAAACTATATGTTATAGTAAAATTAATTAGCATTATTGTAAAAATATAATTTTTACAGCTATTGGAAACATTGTATATATTCATATCAGTAGTTATTTTTTGTTAAATATAAAATACTCGCATATTTTGGCCGCCTACGGCGCCCATATGTTCGCCCTTCGGGTATGGTTAGGTTGATATATTTACTCACTAAACCTAAACACTAATAATCTTTGCAATGTTATTGAAGAATCATAATCTTTTTGCTTCTTATTGTTATTATACTAATAAATAAATACCAGAAAAGGTGTATCCAATGACATTTTTTCATTTCTGGTCTCATCACTTTGCAAATAGTTTAACTAGGTCTGCCTTGACCCAAGGATTCCATAGGTACCTTCAAAGTTCAAATTTGACCATAAATGTGGGAGGAGATAGCGTGCGGACATACAGACGGACAGAGATTGGTGTATTATTATATAGATAACCTCTCTGCTATATTTTATGATTATTAGGTGACGAACTTGCTTCCACAACACAATCATACGTACCCTGATCGAATTAAATTTTTAAGTATATTTGATTCTATGGAGTAAAACTTCTATTTGTCATATTGGCTGATAGTTTATATAAGTATAACTTAGGAGAAATTGTAAGATATATTTTTATGCTAAGTATCATCAGTCCATATTAAGTCTTAGATTAAATAGAAATCAACTGTCTTGAAGGTCTAATTGAATACACCTTTCGACTCTAGATAGGTTATTATGTCATTGCGGAAACTAAATGTTTTTAAAGAAATAAAGACAATTATATAGTTAGGAGTGTTTTTTTGTCTATATGGTTCGACAGAATTGCATCCGCCTATATATATATATATGCTTTATAATTAGTCTATCGAACCTAGGATCTTATCAATGAGGTAGACCAAAAATGGCCAACCCCTCTCGGGAGTCGAACCTTCTTTATTTATTTCAACAATTTAATTTTCCTCTACTTACAGCTAAAAAATCTTATAAGAAAAGGGATATATAAAACATACAAAAATCGATTAGGATATAGGGGTAAGCTACACCATCGAGGGTGTTCCGCCATACACTAAGAAATTCGATGAATATATTACACAATAGAGATCCCAATAAGATCTAAAAGCTCTTAAAAGATACGACACATTATCTTATACGGAACGGAAGTAAACAAAATGTCTGTGACTTTTCTCGGATCTTTAATTGTTTATTCCAGAACAGCCAAGGAATGTCCTGAACTGCCTATGCATATTCAAGTCCGTCACTTTCTGCCCTTGGCGTGGCGGTTTGAGAGATCTGAAGAAAGATATAGCTCTCCGGTGTCCTTAATTACTCGTCGGTTCCTAATTTAGTCAAGCCACTCTATGATATATGTTCATTGACGATAGTTAGAGCCTCAGCTATGCTGAAAAAACAAATAAAGTATTTAATATAATATGTCTTAAGGATTATTAGTGTTGAGAGATGCCATTGAATAACTTACAATAAGAACAACTATACGATGACAGTATACAGAATTCCTGTTGATTCCGTTTTCCACAGAAACAAAAGCAACCTGTTTTCTCTGAATTGAAGAAGGAATCATCTCTTATATCTTTATATCTCTATGGTTGATGTCTTCCATATTGTTCTCCTCCTCTTATTGAGTGTATTGTGTTTGCTCATTCCAGTTATTATATAGATAGGTGTGTGTAATCGAGTATATTTGCCATGGGGCGCATTAGGTCCATTTGTAACTAATCTAAAATAAATAGATAAGAACAATAAAATTATGTAAAAAATAACAACAAATAAAATAAAATGTCAATGCAGAATGGATCATATGGGGACGCTGTGACTAATGACCCTAGCTGCGGTCCTGGGTGTGAGAAGGGTCGTGGCCGACCTCAAGGCTTTAAACATGTTCCACACACTGATATTGCAGTGTGCTGAAACCCTTCAAAATATTATTAAAAAAAATATAAACAGCTAACAATTAGGGCCCCCAAAAATATATAGTCAAAAAATATAATTTGTTCCTCCGTTAAACATAATTAAAGTCTACAATAACCCATGCAGAGTTGCCTTGGGGTTTTTCATTGGGTAAGAAGGAATTTGCTATAGTTGTTAACTGCAACTTTTATTGACTCTCTTATTTAATTTAAGTTATCACAACCCTTCATTTTCGAATTTAAATATGGGTTAACTTTTGGTTTTTTGTACAATTTATGAATACACAAACGAGACATCATATCCTAACTCTTACAAGAATAGAAGCATTCTAGTATTTGATACACCTTGTATATTCCAATTAGATTTTTAAATATAATCGTAAAATGTTATTCTTAAACAATTGACAATGTCCAAATAATATAATAAATTGAAATGCTTTGCGTACATACTAGATTATAAAATATATAAAAATGAAAGAAATATGAAATAACTAGTAAAGGGTACCGAGTTTATATTTATTACTCGATCTTATCCAGATAGCAAAAAAGTATGAACGAGTTTTACTCGTTACTCCTGAAGACTTTAATAATACTCTCTGGAATACTACTAACTAGTTTATTTTTGTTTGCAGGATACCCCATCTACATCCACAACAATAGACAATTAGTGGACAAAAAAATATAAATAATTAAAATTCGGTATTTCTCTCACTCAACTTCCTTTAAGTGCTGAAAAATAATGCTATTAAATTAATTAAATCCTAAATTCTAACTATAAAATTCTATTATGTGAATGCTTAAATCATAGCAGAGACTAAATTTGAATGCATAATAACCCATTAGTATCAAATATTTTGTCATTGCAGACATTGCAAAACTGTATGAATAAAATGGGAATAACAATCAAGCCATTGACAAAAAATAATGACATATAATATTAAAAACATACAGAAAAAGGGGGAATGGGACAATTCAGCGCCGCCGATTCAGCACTGCCGATTCAGCACCGGCCGATTCAGCGCCGGCCAATTCAGCGCCAGCCGATTCAGCGCCAGCCTCAATGACATTGATTTAAAAAAATTCAGACCTTTTTTCAAAGAAAATTATGTTTTCTGTAGCAGTACAATGGTCAAACCTGGCACAAGATAATTATCTTGCAGAAGTATTCAACAATAATGGTGTATTGGGGTTTCAAACCCACCTACATTGGTAAAAATACGAGTAAGGAACCCTCAAATGCCATTTTATGCACCTTGGGCCTTCGGGTTCCGCCAGCCGCAACAATGGGGTATTGGGGTTTCAAACCCTTCGCCAATTGTAAAAGTTCGAGTAAGGAACCCCTCAAATGCCATTTTATGCACCTTGGGTTCCGCCAGCCAAAACAAAGGGGTATTGGGGTTTCAAACCCACCTACATTGGTAAAAATACGAGTAAGGAACCCCTCAAATGCCATTTTGCGCACCTTGGGTCCTCGGGTTCCGCCAGCCACAACAATGGGGTATTGGGGTTTCAAACCCACCTACATTGGTAAAAATACGAGTAAGGAACCCCTCAAATGCCATTTTATGCACCTTGGGTCCTCGGGTTCCGCCAGCCACAACAATGGGGTATTGTGGTTTCAAACCCATCGCAAATTGTAAAAATACGAGTAAGGAACCCTCAAATGCCCTTTTGCGCACCTTAATTTCTCGGGTCCCGCCAGCCGCAACAGTGCGGTATGGGGGTTTAATCTCATGGAAAAAATGAAAAAAAGTTTTCGATTCCCTTAGACAATAAAATGATTGACACTTGTATATATAAAAATACAGGGATTTTACTTCTTCGCCGTATTGTCATGCTCAGACAGAACTATACTTCTACTTGTCACAACTCCAAGAAACTTTTTGAAATAACAAAAAGGAATTCTGTCAATTCTGTCAAGATACTTGAGCACCTTGGTTTATCTTCATATTTCGTTATAGATAGTCATTTCCAGGCCTAAGGGTTTTCTCTCTCCTCTTTAACTTATATTTTCTGATGAGTTAAAACAAATATAAAATTGAATAAAATAATATTTCTTGTGGTATCAAATACATAGAATTTAGTTCTGATTTTCAGTTTAGACGAAAAAAATGTTAATCCCATCTTTCTACCAACATTATGAGTTAATAACCATGAGATGCAATAGAAAAATATATTTCAATGCATTTTTGAAGAAAGTAGATCATTTAATAAATGTTTTTAATTAAAAAAGATATTTTAAATTTATTTTTAAGGAAATAATAAATCTTAATAACTCAGCTCAAATATATAGAACATTACATTTCACAATTATTTTGATACAACATGATATTTGATTAAGTTTGTAGTCATGGATCAAGAGCATGGATGTGATTTTTTATTTGGAACTTAATGAGGACTATGTACACATTCGGGCATGCCATATATATTGTATATTGAGATTTAACAACAACTAAAAAATATTAATACATAAAATAGTTTATGACATGAGTGTTACATATTTTTATTGCTGTAATAAAGTAGTCACTTCTTTAAATATAAGGACATGTATATTGCTCTGTTCTATATGTTTTGTTTCTTAGAATAAATAGAGAATATATAAGAAAGTAAATAACTACTA
The DNA here is from genome assembly GCA_013387185.1 of Caligus rogercresseyi. Taxonomy (NCBI): domain Eukaryota; kingdom Metazoa; phylum Arthropoda; class Copepoda; order Siphonostomatoida; family Caligidae; genus Caligus; species Caligus rogercresseyi. Next base: position 4,117,422 of record CP045899.1, read on the forward strand.
TATACAGTCTTCTCGTATAAGTTGTAAGATAACATGTAATAAAATGTATATTTAATAAATGAATACGAGAAAACATGAAAAACATGCAAAAGGAACGACACATCGGGGATGCAGATAAGCCGATTTATGCTTATACTCTCCATTCTGTATCTAAACAACGTCATCACGTGTATCCTAAATATCACAAGACACAGCTGCTATCGACCTTTAAAAGCTTGGTGCCTGTCACATCTACTGAAAGAGCATGCACGTTATTTCTCACGTTATCAAAGACTCTTGCGAGGCTGTTTAGATTCTTATGGTTATATATATGTATATAAATATATATATAATAATATATATATACAGGGGCGTAACTATCGGTAAGCAGAGGCGGCAGTTGCTTAAGGGCCCACGACCTCTTAGGGGCCCCTCACGGACATCTGGTGGGCCCCCAACGCAATTGCGTACTAGGGCGTCTCTTTACACTTGAGATGGTGCAGTAAATTCCTCTCAAACCCACCTGATACATGCGTTCCTGGCCGGACCGTATTTATACCACAACTCATGCCAGATTTCAACATGACGGTGTGCCGTTTAAAAACGACACCAATAGCAAATCAGTGGTACTTTTAATACTATGTTAGTAACTATGTATAGTTCATTAGACGGTTGGTATAAAATACACTCATACAATATGTTTCAAACCGCAATAAAGGTATTAACAGAACGATGTATTTGAGTATTTTATTTTTTACGCTACGACTTGGAATTATGGGTTATGATGAACTGACTGGACATATTACGAATTACGTACGTAACGTGCGTGCAGCGTGTTAAGACGTCACATCACGTTACACTAAACCAGAGCGTAGATTAAACCATAACATTGTATTAGCGACTGTAGGGTTGCGTGACTACAATGTATAAATATATGTTCCGATAATAACAAATATATATTACCCTACACTATATCTTCTTCGTGCGTGTAGGGATAAGACATTAAAGATAGATTCCACATAGTTAATTATTCCAATCTGGATACGATCCCATCAAGGATACGAATACATCAGCGACGATGGATAACAAAAAGAAGTACCGAAGCGGATTTCAGAAAAGAAAAGGCATGAAGAGCTGCAGGAAGAAAGGAAAAAACTTCCGAAAATAAACTCCTTCTTTCAGAGAACCGGAGAGGGAGAGGTGGACGCTGTTGCTGCTACTAGTCGAGTGAGTGAAGATTGCAACCAAGAAGAGAACAATGGAGAGAGCGTGGGTGAGGAGGGGGGCTGTGAGGCTCGAGCTAGCCCTTGTTGCGCTAACAGTGGGTCTGACAGTGACAGCTCCTTGACCGAAGTTGAAACCCCTCCCGGTTTAACATCAACGAGGGAGTACCCAACTGACATAGGACATTTCCCCGAGAGCCTTGATGCAGACGTGAAACGTTTTATAGTGTCGATGGGGTCGTGTAAGCCAACAGGTCCTTTCCCTCGGGACCCTGAACAGTCAAACCGGCGCTTTTCTGCATCGTTCTACATTAGCAGAACCAAGTCTGGATTGGAGATACCGAGGAAATGGCTATGCTACTCTCAGATCCTAGACGTAGCCTACTGTGAGCCCTGTTGGCTTTTTGCAAAGCACACCTGGAAAACAAATACCTGGCGCAATTTGTCGAGGAAAATTCAAATACACGAGACATCTACTGCGCATACAGCTGCATGTGTGATCTACGACCATTGGCGTCAGAATAAAGTCATGGATAAGGAAATGGAGAGAAATATACTTCAGGAGGCAAGCTTTTGGAGACAGGTAATAGACCGAGTGATTAATGTTACCCTCACATTAGCCATGAACAACATCCCATTTAGAGGGCACAGGGAAAAAATTGGCAAAGCCAATAACGGCAACTTCCTTTCCATCATCGAACTGTTGGCAAAATATGACCCAGTGCTACAGGAGCTGATAAGCCGTCCCGCTCGCTCGATCAAGTACTTAAGCCCTCTGATACAAAACGAGCTGATCGAACTCCTTGCCAAACGTGTCCAGAAAGACATTCTAGATGAATTACGCTCATCTCCATTCTTCTCGGTGATCATGGACACAACACAAGATGTGGCGAAAGTGGACCAGATGAGCCAAATTTTTAGATATGTCGTTATTGAGCGAGATAGCCAAGGGGTTGCCACTGATGTTGCAGTCAAAGAATCTTTTGTTGGCTTTCGTGAAGTTACCGACTCATCCGCCAGTGAACTAACCAAGGAGATAATCGCGTCTGTGGAGGAGAGCGGGCTGGACCTCTCCAAGTGCAGAGGGCAGGGGTACGATGGTGCCGCTAATATGAGCGGCATATACAGTGGTGTTCAGGCAAGAATAGCTGAGAAAGAGTCGACTGCCGTGTATGTGCATTGTGCCTCACACAACTTGAATCTTATCCTCAATGATGCGGTGAGGATACAAGAGGTGAGACATTTTTTTGATGTTGTGGAGCGTATTTATGTGTTTTTTGGACACAGTATAAAGAGATGGGCAATGCTCATAAATGCAGATCGGAGTGAGACAACAGAAAACGGCTCCAACATCACACTTAAGAAGTTATGCCCGACCAGATGGGCATCCCGCTACGATGCAGTCAGTGCTCTACGACACAGATATGGGGACGTGATGAAGGCACTGTCAAAAATCGGGCTGACGAGCCATAAGAAAGAGGAGCGGGACGAAGCAGCATCACTGAAACGCGCAATGGAGAAGTTCTCCTTTGTATGTCTGGTTGTCCTCCAAAGCAAAATCCTGGAGCGAACAAATGTGGTGTCTAAACTTTTGCAGTCTCACGAAACTGACCTGTCCATAGCAGTCCAGCTACTGGACTGCGCCATCGCAGACCTGTCTGCTTACCGCGAGCACTTCGAAGAGTCCAAACAAGCAGCACAGGGCCTCTCGGAGAAGTGGGGGGTTAGCAAGGCCTTTGAGAACACTCGGGCGAGAAAGGTGAAAGCGCATTTTGACGAACTGAGTCAAGACGAACGCCTAGCAGATGCAGACTCTTACTTTCGAGTGCACGTCTTCAACGCCTGTCTGGACATCGTCATCTCTCAGCTGACCCAGCGATTCACTGGTCTACGATCAACAGCGGAACGTTTTAAAGCTATACAGCCCATGACACTCTGCACCGCCACAGACGACGAACTGTTTCGGCAAGCAAGCAAACTGGTCGACATCTACAGAGATGACATTACTGAAGATTTCCCCATTCAGTTGCTGTCATTCCGTGCTTGCTTGAAACAGCGCATCTCACAAGTCAAGACAGTGCGAGAGCTCGCAAAGATGCTGCTCATTGAGAACAGCTGCATCACAGCAAGTTTCGGAGAGGTTTGCACAGTTCTCATGCTCTTTCTTACAATACCAGTGACAGTGGCCTCCGCAGAGCGCTCCTTTTCAAAACTAAAGCTAATTAAAAGCTACCTGAGGAGCTCAATGGGACAGAGTCGTCTCTCTTGACTCGCCATCCTGTCGATTGAGAATGCTCGTGCCCGGCAGCTGGATGTACAGGACCTGATCGAAGAGTTTGCGCAGAGTAAGGCCGGAAGCTGCATCTATGATGTGAGTAAAAACTTTATATATCTTAAAATAGTTATGGATAAAAAAATGGCAACACAACACAGTAGTAGCAAGTGGGGTCCTGGATTGGTCTGTCGCGCGTCTATGTGCGCGCTCACTGTGTGTGCGCGCTGCACGACAATAGCCAAACATCGGGTTGGTGTGGAAGAGGCTTCAGTCAGTAGTCTACTGTGAAAAGTGATAACGTTTACAATATACGCTTTGAGCTTTGGCTCGTCTGATTTTTTTCTGGGTTTTATGATTTCTGCGCCACCAAATAGCCTATGTTTTCATGGACATGCATGGTGCGCCATCAATGTTTTAGTGGATGTGGTGGTGCGCTGTCACCAATGGTTGCATTCAAGGTGCGCAGTCGCTATTTTCCCGTGTGTGATGTGTGATCATATACTACTGAGAATTGCATAATTGTATTTGTTTGGCCAATTTATGGAACTGCCGCCCTATCCTGGACCTTTACACCTGTTGTACTTCATATGGGGCCCACGCAGATAATGTTGCTTACGGGCCCATTGATGTGTCGTTACGCCACTGAACC
>CP045899.1:4121647-4134747 GCA_013387185.1 Caligus rogercresseyi
TTTAAAGATGGGATATAAATATATGAATAATTATAAGAATTTACAATGACATGACTACATATATATATAACATATTATATTTCATTGTTTTGTGTTCCTCCAATCAAAGCTCTTATTGCTTCGTCTACATATATGTACATATGTGTTGTAATAGTCTACACAGATATGTATGTATTATGCCTTCTTTCTTGATGATGAAGAAAAAAGGAAAGGAGCTACGGAAAGAGCGTAATAGTTATCATAATCTCTAAAGACATGGAACAAATAATCTCTTTTATTTTTACATGAATTGATGTATTCAAAGAAATAAATAAAGCTCCATCCTTCTTATATGCAGGATAAATCAAAGTTTTTTTTTTTTTTTTTGGTAGTTAAGTAACGTCCATATCGATAAATATATAACACTCGCATATTTGGGCGCCCATATTTCATATTACATAGTTTCTTAAAATTTGTATAATGGATTTTGGTGGGGATAAAATAGGTTTTCTAAATGTTAATGAGTTACAATAATTTTCTGTTTTGTTCAACATTCCTCATAAAAAGTTTGACTTTGTACAAAGAATATGTGTTTAAGTCACATGAGATGCTTTTATCTTTTTTTTTTTCCTCTCTTTACCTTGAAAAGTAGGTAGTAAAATCAGAAAAAGGTGATTTTTTTTGTTCATTCTGGTCCCATTACTTTGCAATAGTTTTATTAGGTCCGCCTTGACCCAAGGATTCCATAGGTACCTTCAAGTTCAAATTTAACCATAAATGTGGGAGGAGATAGCGTGCGGACATACAGACGGACGGACAGAGTTGGTGAATTATTATATAGATATTTAATATTTTGTAAATGGGGTTGGTTCTCTGGATCAGTTTTTATTATTTTATATGTTTATTTTTAATTTAATTTTCAATTTTCTTTCAAAGTACATTTAGTTTATTCTTATACCTTTAAAAAAAGTTCAAAGGCAAAAATAAAGGTTTTACAATACAAATCATAATTAAAACAAATAAGACATTGATACAAATTTAGAAAAATAAATAATCATTATAAAGAAGCATACAGATTATGGAGTTAATTTACAGCTCAGACTAAAGATCATCCAGGACGAATCCTTATATAATAATAATTTTTAACTGGAATACCATTCTTTTAAATGTTTGATATCATTGATTTTTGAAAGTCCAAATAATGAAGACCTCAAAAGTCAAAGGCGATTCCTTCTCAGAGGTGAAAGTTGTTAAAGAAAAATAATTGATTTGCTTTTCTATGGCAAGTATTATTGAGTATTTTTGGATACATTACTTTCCATTGTAATATTTTCGATTATTACGAACACACATTGAGATTGTTCCTTGGATAGTAGTGGTTAAAGTGATTCTTTCTGACAACAGGGCTGAAGCTTTATTATTATTATATATATAATAATAAAGCTTCAGGATGGGAGTAAGTTAATTATATATCTCTCTCTCTGTGTGTCTTTCTCTATCTGTGTGTCTATATCAATATACTCTATATAAGGAGGAATTAAATATTCCATTTACGTCATCATAATACACAAAAATAATGATGATAAGGCAATCTAAAAGATCGACTCAATTCCAAAATGAATCCTTAATTTCTCGGCTTAAACAAAAAACACATCTCTGAATTTTTGATATTTGTAGAAAAGTATCTTCTATCAACTCAAGGCCTCATTTTTTTTGTCCAAACCAAAGAGGAAATCAGGAGAGCCGATTGGCTATAAAAAGTGGCATCAAGGCAAAAAAAAAAGTTTAATTTCATTACCATAGAGCTTTCAAATGCTCAAAATGGGCAATTCAAGTATAAGATATAAACACTAAAGTATGTTCAAATTATTAAGTTTATCAAAACTCCATAAGGAACTCGAAATTTCCAATAAAAATAAGGCTGGGATTTTGGCCGGGAAAAAGCCCAAATTTAAGAGCCTGTAACTTTGCTCAGACAACAAATTTCGAACTGAAACTTAAGACATATAATGAAAAAGACTTAATCATTCTATGGGGTAAATTTCATTTGAATCCATGAACCCAAATTTCATTGAAGTAATTTTTTTTTGGAATGACCCATATATATATGTATATCCTATACGTATATATATTAGTGATTATCTTCATTATAAGTAGTATCCATATACATTATTATACTTATATGTTTAATGTACCACTTATCCCCCCCCCAAAAAAAAAAATTCGATTCTATGATAAATATATGTAAGCAAAAAAAATATATATATATATATATATGTGTGTGTGTATTTAGAATTTGTCTTGGCACCCTTCGTATATAGTCAATGGGGAAATATGTTCTTTCATAAATACTATAGTTAGTAATCCTACATTTAAATTAAATTAACCATTTCAATGCATTTATCTGCAGACGCTTTGCGATAACAAACTTTATTAATCTTATTGTTTTTTAATTCTTGACAATTGCCACGGCTCTTGAGAGATAAAAGTAATATTTCATCTTTACTTTAAGAAGGTAGACTATACAAAACATACTGCCAAAAGTGTTATAATTTATTATATAACAATTATATTTTAATTAAAGAGAACGGATGACCACATTGGGCTCTGAGTACAGTCAATACTAAAGAAATACAAAACTATATATGAGGAAAGGGTGTATGCTTACTTAAATTGCTTGGGAAATCTTCAATACCTAGGGTGCGAAAGCTGTGCGTGTTAAGGCGTGTTCAGCTCTCAATGTTGGGGGCGCAGGTTCGAATACTCCCGAGAGGGGATGGTCATTTTTGGTCTACCTCATTGATGAGATCCTAGGTTCGATAGACTAATTTTAATGCTATAATTCTTATTTATATTCTATCGGATGCAATTCTATCGAACCAATTAGGCAAAAAAACATACCTAGGCTAGGTTAAAAATTAAAGAATTAGTTTTTGAATATCTCCTTTATTATTTACAAACAAGATATTTTTAAATAATTTTGGATACTCAACATTATCTGTTTGATCCAATCATAATCGGTTAATATAATATTGTAAATGCATTAAAAAATCTACGTCTCGTTATAATAGTCGATAAATAATCCTTATTGTTGACTGTTTCAACATATTATAAAACTAAATCCTTCCCACGATTTTGGCAATAATTTAGCTAATTTGTTTAAAAATCGAGGAAAATGAACTAAGAGGAATAATATATCCGCCGCCGCTCGATACGCGGCTTTTTCTCTGAGAATCCCAAAACTGCAAAGTGTGCTCTGGAACCACGCAGCCGAAGTCGTGAAGTATTTCCCATCCTTGTCACCACAGTATACGAATCGCTCAAAATAATAATTAAACAGTATAAAAAGTTCAAAATGACAATGATTGTTGATTATGTTTTTAGTGTTTTATCATTAATACTTTATGGAATTTTATTTTTAATCATTGATATTTTAATATGTATGTCTATTTACTTCTTATAAGAATTTGTGGTCTTTAAAGGAAAATAATTTTAAACTAGAATGTTTATTTATGTTTTTATAAAGCACAATTTTCCTTTTATTATCTTTTATTTATATATAATTATGTATTATACATATTTTAAATAGAATAAAGACCTTGCTGATGAAAAAAAAATAATTTAAAATATGTGACGAAGATATGTTTGGCTTCTTAGAGAAATAATCGGGTAATTGTTTTATAATAATATTACATCATAAAATAAGATTTCCTCTTTCTAAGTAATTATTTCATATCAAAATCCTTATTAATTTGATTTTTTCCATCTACTCCAACCCACAAACATTGAATATTAATTAACTACTACCAACGACGTATGATGCAACCAAATATTAAGGTTATTATTATTTTTAGATCATGCCCAATTATGTATTAATCAAAAAATTATTTGACTCATTGCCCAAATGGTTCGATAGAAATGACTCAATCGAACATACAATCTATTCAATAAGGTTGCTCAATTTAAACCTTCCCCTTTCAGGAGGCGCATCTGCCCTTCACATTGAGAGTTGTACACACTTTTGCGTTCCGAGCTAACACGATCCCTTTCTTTGAGCGTTTCGCTTTATATTTTTTAGTTTTTGCCACAAAGTTTTCTGTCTTATGTTACTTTGTATTGTTTTCAGCAAGAAAGATTGTCGACAAAGTTTTTGAAAAGACAGTTCTGGCAATCAATAATAGAAATTTTAGAAAGTACTTAATTAATTAGATTAATAGATATGATAAATGTCTCAACTGTAAAAAGCTTATGATATATATGCATAGAATCAACTATTGAAGTACATGTTATTTAACCAATTGTTTTTTTCCTAATAAGCACTGTTTTATTGAATAAAATAATACATCACATTATGTAAAATAATTTAAAAACAACTTATGGTAATATTTCCATTCCACACGAAAAATGATTATTAAAACTGTCATATAGAACACAAATTTACTCTCAAAATCCCTTCACTATCCTATACATCAATTTGTTTACTTTATTATCCAAACCTTAATGATAATTAAATGAAAAGGTATGTTTACAATGTGCATTCTTTTATTCAGCTTAATGGATATAAAAAACGGCCTATCCATTTCCAGGTTGTGTACTTGTCACTTTACACATTGAAAAGTCATTGTTGTTTATAAATTGACACTTGTGAACATAATTTTTTTGTTATATTATTTCGTTACGAAGTAATTTAAGAGTGGAAGGATAAAATAGTCAATATATTTACCTTCCTTTCGTAAAGTTAACAATCGCGAAGCAAAACTCTGAATCAACATAAGGGCTTAGACGAAAACCCATGGTACGGAATTATTATTTTTCAAATACTTTACTTATATGTTAAATACGACAGTACGATTGAAAAGATATGTTAACCATAGATGATGATCTCTTAAGAATATATTTTAATTGTAGTCCTTAAAAGTACGTGCGTTTTTTAAATATGAAAATTTTTTGTAACAAAAATATTTGATGTGTAATCGTTGATTAGGGTTTACGGTATTACATCGCCGTGAAATTCGTCGTGGACTTTTTATAGCCGTTTTGTTGGGTATTTACCTCACTGCTCTTTTATAGTCAGTAAATTTCTCGTTCTCCTTTTTTCGCGGGTAATTTTGTCACAAAGCTTTTATAGTGAAGAATTTTCCTCTCAAGTCTTTTTTCTCGTGGGTATTTTGTCATGTAGCTTTTTGTATCTTCTGCAGACATTTTTTAGAGAGAAAAGACACGTAGCATAAGAGTTTTGCACACCTAAGCCATGGTTTTCCGCCGGGAGTACTATAGATTGAAATTGACCGCCGAGTCTTATTAAGGTGAAAAACACTCGGCTAATACTTTCGTAAACCCTAATCTAACGGTGTAGGTATGAACTACTTTAACGGGTGACCATGGGTTTGAAATCCACCTACCGACTCTTCCCCGCGATAAAAAGGGAAACGAGGAAATTGAATGTCCATAAAAGAGCAAGAGAGGTAAATACCTGCAGTAAAAAAACGGCTATAAAAAGTCCGTGACAAATTTACGCGCGATGAAATTACTGGACACCATTGATTGGTTCTAGTTACTTTATAAAATATCTAATCAGTTAGGACTATCTTCTTCAAAAATCGAAACTAAAAAACACTAATAAATCGAAACTACAAAAACATAACTCTTTACAAGAACCCTACATATTTTTTTAAAGCAACGTTTCGTATACATATAAGGAAATTTAAAACACATATTTTTTTAAAAATAAATGATAAATTTACGTCATGCAGGAAGTATCTACAGTTGTTGAAATACGTTTTCAAGGCTCTAAGATACTATAAAAAATGCTCACTTTTCAATCCCACCGCTCCAAATCAAGTAATCATATCAAAATATTATAAAATATCTGTATTGGTAGGAGAAATCTATCACTGGGATTACAGATCTTACGAAACACTTAATATCAACGGTAGTCCTGGTTCTGGGAATAGCATATGTATATTCAACATGTATGAGCCTGTACATTCGACGCATATGTTATTTTAGAGTATCTTCATAAGTTAGAATTTTTTTGCAACTAAAACATTTTAGCCATTCTCAGGCTACTAGGTACTAAGGAGCTTCCTAGATTGTATCCCTGGCCTGTATATGAAAACATCAATGTATTATTCCTCTCCCAAAAACAACAACGAGATCATTAACGAATCTATCATCTGTCATTCTGTCTAACATACCATGGATTGATGGAACTACCAATTGAATTTGTAGAGACCCGTTCAGTTTCATCTAATTAAGCCAATAATGAACTTGCTTGCCTATGAGAGCCATAATGGATTTATTTTGAGAGAAAATTATACAAAAACAATAGGTCATATACATCTTGAGTGAAATCATTTCAATAATTCTAACTGTACACTAAAATAATTTTACCTTCTATCATATGGACATGGTTATGTTCTTTGAAGTATCCTGAGAATACACATTTGTGGATTAAAATCTATCCCCTTGGAGTCCCAAATAACTGAAAAAGTTATATTATAAAATAGATTTAAAAAAAATCCATCATACATTTATTGTAATGTATTTTTCATTGATATTTTTAATTTCTTCCTTTTACACGTTTCAAAAACAGGGTTTTCAGTAGGGAGGCTCCATTTTAAGTTGATAGGTTTTGAAATGACTATAATATATTACAAAAGTAGTTGGTACAAACTTTCAGAGCGTTAACGCCAATTTATGGTCAACGCAATCGATCTGCAAAGCCCACAATTCAACGTTTGGTCAAAAAATTGAGTCCACATACACGCTACATAATGTTCTTGTGCCAGTGAGATCAAGAAATGCACAAAGTGTAAAAATATTTTGCCACGAGCGCATCAATTCAAGATGACTCAAATTTGTATCTTACTCAATCGTTGGACATATCTGTGACATCATAGTGGTGAATTTCTCGAGTAGATCTTGGCCTACACCAGTATAATATCAAGTGGACCCCAGGACTGAAGTCGCTAGATCAATCCAAAAGTAGGGAATTTGTAAAATGGGCTAAAGGAAAATTCGAAAATGATTATGATTTTCACCTCAAAATCATCTGCAGCGATGAGGCAATTTTTTTGTCGCAAAGGATTTTTTAAGTAGTAAAATATGCGGTATTGGGTCGGAAAACCCCCACACATGATTCAGTGAGGCCTCGTTACATCCCCAAAATATATGTTTTAATTTGGATCGCATGCTGTCGGAGACATTGGGCTTTTAGTATTTTTTCGTCGACGATGACAATCTTCACGTTATTATGAATAAAAATCGTTACTGTGCCAGGATAACCGATTTTTTTTTTGGCCTGAATTGAATAATATGGGCTAGGACGATATGTGGTTTCAACAAGACGATGCCACTTCACATAGAACAATCCATTTTCTAAAGAGTAAGTTCGATGAGCGTGTTATCTCCAGAAATGACCAGTCCATTGGCCGCCTCACTCGTGCCATTTAACGCCTCTAGACTATCTTTTTTAAAGGTTTCGTGACCTAATCTATAACAAAAATTTGTTGAAGTTATAAAAGTTCAGAACAATATTCAATGCGAAAGGGTTGCAGTTTCAGCCAATTTTATTCAGAAAAGTAGTCGAAAATTCGGTTCAACAATTAGACTTCGTAAACCGTGCATATGGGGGTCATTCAAATTACATCCAATGTCATTAATAAATTAACTTGAATGAATTTGAACGGCAGATAAAGAAATTGTCGATAATAAAACTGTTTTCATTTTTCAATATGGGAACGTTCTGTATTAACAATCCTTTAAATCAAAATATCATACTACACTTACATTATTTAAGCTTTAAAAACCCCTTTAATAATTAAGTGTTTTCATAAAACTGTTCACAAGATGATTTCATCTATATTTAATACATTTTAACTCTTTCAATAAAAAATAGTTCTTAAATGTTTGCCTGAAAGTTTTGTTCATGGAGTGATTTCATAAATATTTGTTGAACCAATTGCCATTTTTTCGTCACATTCAATCAAGTTTTGCTTTATTCATCGTTAGCTCTACAATGTATATTTAAGACCCTAAGTGTCATGGGCTGTTTTAAAAAAATGGTCCATACTTTGATCAGAATATATTTCTGAGCATTGAACAATAGTGGATGATGATACGAAGACCTTTTTTATCATAACAATGGATTGTTTAAAGTAGCTGGACATACGTCATGAGAATACAACATTGTAAACTTCCTATCTCGTGTCTTACAAAAAAGTGATTATCCATTAAAAAAAGGTTTTTTAATATTTTTTTTAAATTATGTTTATGCTCATTGGTCTATTTGCTGTTGTTTGATTCCGGTTTTGACTGATTGTTGTTATGTTCTCTCGTTAATGTATATATACATCTTTATATAAATCAATAGAGTATCGTTTATGCGCCAAAAAAGATATAAATACAAAATAAATAAAAAATGATAGGAAATTATTAAAACAGCAATAATGAACGACTATTTTCTTCAGGAGGTTTAAGTAACAATTTGAACAAGATACGCTGAATATCAAGGTATCGTTTATTATTGCCTGGGTAGGACATCTTCAAGTACTCTAACAACATTACAAAGCAACAAATAAGGGTTACAGCAGATTTCACTTAGGAAAAACTAGGATAACTTTGTACGTAATGTCTTGATGCTTACCATTTTTATGTATCAATAGAATCAAATTATGTGATTTGGGGAAACCACTTTTTGCCTTTTTACTAATATAAATAATGTTATAAAAATATGTCAGATGATATATATTATAAGGTAATGTACTCGTTTAATATCTTGAAAGTCCTCTAGGCACTACTTATGAACTATAATGTTTTTACGCAACTGCTTAGTTTTATGTTTTTATTTATTATCGTATTGTCTAATGTGTATCTTATTTACACTGTTTGTTGATGATGATAAACAAAAAGTCTTAACCAAAAAAAAAGTCCTCACTAAGCAAAATACAGTTTGGCAAGATATAAAAATGCTCCTTAAACGTGTGAAAAAAATATAATATATTATTTGATTTGATCGAAACATTATATCAGTACTTCAAAACAAATCATAAATAAGATGTATGCATATTACTCTATCACAAACGATATTTTTCCATTAAAAACTAGTTGTAATAGTAATCAATGTATTAATTAATGACTTGAATTACACTAATTGTATATGATTAAAAAATTACTAAAGTATCACAAGTTATTTATCATCTGTTTAATCAAAGCCTTTAAATCTTCTTGGATAACTTTAATTTTATTTCAAAGCAAATACTCCCTTACCTTGTTTGAAAGCAAGACTCAAAGCCTGGAGATATGCAAGATAACTTGTAAAAACACTTTCAACAAAGAATGAATAAATTATATAAAACCATATACAAATCATATTAAGTCCAAAATACTCATACACTTCTAAACATCTTCTCCTCTGATTAACATTAACTAACAATCACGAAATATAATCTTAACAAAGTTTTTTACAGAATAAAATATTTTCATCATCTGATGTATATGAAGATTTATATTTTGATTTTAAAATCAAGTCTCCTTACTATCTGAACACTTTATAGTATGATAAATTAAAGTTTAATCTAGGAGCATGTTACCGAAAATCTGTGATTTTTTATATCAAATATAATTATTTATTTACATCTTATTTTTAAGCTAATTAAGGATTTGAATTTGTGAATTGATATTCCAAATATCCCTTTATTTTAAATACAAAAGTGTTCATGACCAGAATGTATAATTCCTTTCTTAATCGAATTGAACACGGCTTGGGATTTGAAGAACTTTTATATTATGAATAAAGTAAGAAGCTTCTTATATGAGTGACATTGATTCATTTTACAACCCATGTATTTTGTTCTCAAAATATGTATTTTATTTACCTTTTTGCTTTGAAGAAGGTTTATCTGGAGGTGGAGTTAGAGTTGAAGAAGAAAGAATTGAATCCTTTTTTAGAAGTCCAGAAAAAAACACTATGTCTTCCCTATAAAGAACGGGAGCTAAATACATTATGAAAATAGATTTTTTTCTTTGAAGAGGAGTAAGGAGAATAGAAAGAGAAAGAGAGCTAAAGAAGAAAAAAGGAAGAAAGAAAATATATAAGCGCCCAACTATGTGCATACATATATATTACTTTACTGGTTGTCTCCTTCTCTGTTTTTATTCTTCTTCTAACCCATACACATACTAATACTGCTCCTGCTACTATGGAAGAAGCAAAGTATTAAAAGCAGGAGAGTAAAGAAAAAAGAAGACTTCCAAGAGGGAAAAAGAGAGGGAGATTGAGAGCGAGAGAAGACACACAGAATAGAAAGAAAACAAGAATGGTAATAAAAGATGGTGCTTCGAGAACCATGATCAACCAAATTCTCATATTTCAGACCAGTTTGGAAAGCATGAATGAAGCATTATTTATCCATAGGGAAAGATGAAGCAGGATGTTAATAATTTTGAGAAGAATATAGGTGATAAAATAACCAATAGTCAAGACAGCCCCAAAACGTACATATTATTGTTTAATGCCGGCACTAAAGATTAACATAAATCTTATAAAAGACGTGATGCAATCCAATCCAATAACTTTATTTTTAAAACGTTATATTTTGTAATATAATCAGACAAACATATTTTGGTAAAAGAAACAATTTAGAATGATTAGCCTCCTTGAAGGACTGTATTTGAGGGCCATTGTGTCAATTGCTAATAAGAAGTTTATTTTGCTTATAACTTTTATGTGTTTGATCCTACTTTATTTCATTTACTTGGTTTGTAAATTGCAAGAAGAAGGATTCTTATGTTCACCAAAACAATTTACTACTATTGTAATAATATAATCACGTGTTTACAACTATTTTGTGTATGGCATTAATGCCCATTTAATTAGGATTGCTATCGATTTCAGCATGCATATCATTCTTATTCATTTTAATGTCAACGAGTCCGAGAGTGGCTCTTGTAGGTGTTATTTGATTTTGCAGTGCTCTTGCTTCTACAACATACAATCATGTATTAAAAAGAAAGCTCGCCCCAAAAAAACGGTTTTACTTTCCTTTTGATCATATGTTGAAATAAATCTTAAGCGTGTGCTTATAAAAATATGTGAATTACTTGAGAATATCCAACATATATATATATATATAATTGTTCATTCGAAAGTAGGACGATTGCAGTATGGATGTTTCCGTGATCCAAAAATTGGTTACAGAGTGGCTCAAGAATTTTTGCTATGAGTTATAAAAAGATTTTCCCCTCTTCGCTATGATTAATTGCTGTAATATTAATTTCCGCTTTAATCCCTTAAAACGTTAAACTAATTAACATATAAAATCAATATTATAACCAATCGAACGTAGAATAATAATTAAACCATTTAATTACAGATAGTCAACTGATAAAATATAAGCCAATACTTTAAATGTGGCAAAAAATCAATAGCTTTTGGAGTTCTAATTTTTTTTTGTCAAATTGGAAACACTTTATTTGTATATCAATGCTTCAGATATAATATAACAAATAAACATTTAATAATGAAACCAAAATAATATATGGAATAAAATGATATCAATGTATGAAATCAATCATGTTGAATTACTTTTGGGCTCTAAAACGCTGATTGGAGGATATTTTATATGGGCATGATCAGCCATTGAAGCCATCCTTGGAATTCATAGTTTTGTTTATAAGATTATGAGCTGTAGCAGGGATGATTCCTTGGAACTCCTTCAGACAGATAAGTTGTTGTTATGTTGGTAAGTTTCCGAGCGATAAATGCCTTCAGTTATAAGAGAGGAAAGCTTTTGTTTTCATCAAAGCTCCTGTCTTATTCTTGATATCCAAAATGAACAAACGCCTGTATGTGATTCAATTCGTATGACCTTATTGTAAGACACATAGTTTAAAGCTGCATTAAAGAGGATTCCCACAAGAATGTAGAGTTGTGGTGAACACATTTTTTTCACCCACACAAAAAAGTATTTATATCCATATGAGGAACCACCACGAATTATTATACTTGAATTGAGGCTTCGTTATTGGCACTTTAAGGGACATCGCTCACTTTTTTCATTACAACATGAATATGTGTAGCTCGAGATTCTGTATTCTGTCTTAATACAAACTCATATACATACTTTTATATAGATGCCCTCGCCAAATTTCATCATTAATGATAGAATTGAGGTCAGGATAAGTAGGAGAACGAGGTTTTTTCATGGTTCTTAGAGAGGAAGAAGGGGGAAAATAGATATTTTCTTCTTTTTATATATGAAAGTACAACCATTTCTCTTCATAACGGTCTATATATTTTTATCTTTAAGGGCTGCTCCATCTTCATGACTATTAGCAATCAATCAAATAATGGTATGTGGTTGCTTTTGTGAGCTTTTAAATGACGTTACCTTTAATCAAAGCTCAATTTGCTTACATGAGGACGGCTTTTATAAGGGATAAGCAAGGGTTTTGCAACTAGGAGAGTCATGAAGTCATGGATACCAGCAGGTATGGGGGCATTTTATAAAGAAAATGGGCATCCATCTTGTGAGATTGGAAGATCTGTGTTCATAAAATATTTATTTCACTAACTGATTAGTAATAGTAATAGCTTATTTGGTTCGATGGTGGCATATGAATAAGCACGATCACATGCCATTTAATCCATTGAAGTAGAATAAGGTTGATCTATTTGACCTTCCATTCTCGAACTTTAACCAAACGCGTCCTAAACATTGAGATTCGAACGCACTTGACAAATCTACACCGCTCCCTTTATAAATGGAATTGAATAGATTTATTTAAACTACATTTAGAAAGATTTCATCTATTTTGATGATAAAATTTTAAGTTATAATTTTATTATAAATTTTCTAACGCACTTAGATGAGTATATATATATATATTTCTTCGTTTTAAACAAAAAGTAATTAAAAGGAGATTGAAATAGTTCCAATATTTTTTAAATCTTTCAAAGACGGAATAGATTTTACAACTTATTTCTGAGGATGTTGTAAAATCTGAAATATACTTTGTGCTGAGATACTTTGCCATAAACCCTATCTTAAATTCAGCATAAAATCTGCTATTTTCTCTTCGAAACTTAATTTAGAAAATAAAAACTTAAAAATAAGAAA
>CP045899.1:4134847-4159258 GCA_013387185.1 Caligus rogercresseyi
TGGAAGCAAACGACATTTGTAAATGAGTTGGCCAGTGTTATTGTCATGCTATTGTCCTCCAATTCCCACGAATATCCACCTGTTCGTGGAATGAGACTGAGCGGAAATTTGGGCATCTTTAATATCAGAAAAGTAAAAAGTACAACTGCCCTGATTAGTTTTTCTCTGCTTCTGAATATAATTTAAGTGCATTTTATTTTTACATTGTATAAATTTTCACAGTGTACCAATAAAAAAAACAACGTTAATATTATCGACGTTTGATGATTGCAAATTTATTTCAATCTATAAAATAGTATGAATGGGATAAAATCACAAAGTCAATTGTTAGAAGTTCCATGATGTGAAAACCTTTTTCAAAAAGGTACAATTTAATTTGATTAATGTATAAGGGAATAGAAACTAGTCGAGGATATATACTAAGTGCATGTAGTATATAGTTGCATGCAGGTGTAGTTAGAATTAGTTCAGCAGGATCAAGAAGAAAAGGTTCTGGAATATAGTTTACACAACCAAACATAGACGTTAGAGACTTAAGGTATCATGATATCCTCCAGCCTCCAAGATTACACGAAACACTAAATCCTTTGTAGAGGCCACAGTGTCCCTCCAGGGCTTGACTCCGTCCCTGGGTACTTAATTGTGGCCCTAATTACTCACGACGCAAATGGACTATCAGGAGTGAGCATACAGGTTTGACGGATTTCTTGAGGACCGACAAAAAAGTCTGGGGTTCCTCATCTGGTCACTTTAGGATTTTTTGAGACCCGCTGTGTTCTCAGTCACCTTGTGCCCGTTGATGTGGGTCGAAACAGTGCGGAGAGGAACTTGAGGATCCTCATCATCTCTTGTCCAGCTTGAGTCTTATGTGTATTTGCACACCTACCAAAGCTGCGCATTTATTCTTCCATGACAATCTCTTTCTTCACTTCCACAGGACTAGGATCATGCTGATTGATGGACATTGAATTAGTCGAGATGAAAAAAGCTAGCGTGACCTTACATCTATGTCAAAACAAATAGAGGAGCAATGTACTCTCTCCGAAACGTCTCCGTGGATCCGAAAGAACGAGGTCGATTCAACCTTTTTTAATAAAGTAAACAAGTCTTCTTTTGAATAAATTTGATAATAGCGGCCAAGGATTTTCAATTTTTTTCAATCTCTGATAATTACTTGAAGAAAGCAAACATAAAATATCAGTTTAGTTATATTATTCATTTATAATAAAATGAAATACTCTTATAATCCATATCTTATTAGAATCTTATTCAAATCACAAATTTGTTAAATGCATCTTTCCAAGCATATGAAGGATCCATTAAATTTATCTAGCTCTTTACTTTTTTTTCCTTTCTTTCAGAAGGTCTCTCTCAAATTGAATTTTAAAATCTATGAGTCATTATACAATCTGATTGTGTCTCAAGAGCGCTTGTACCTACCCTTGTACAAACAAAGGAACTGTGTCAGCTCATTTACATACATACATTTTAATGTTGAGAGGAGTGAGTATACATTTTCTTCCTTTCCAAGCCATCAAAGAGAAGGCTTTCAAGAGTAGTAAATAAAAGAAGATTGGGTTAAATGTTTAAAAGTAATGTTCAATGAATCAACAATAATCAAAAGAAATGCTTAAAATTATCAAACTGAAACTACGTTAATGAGCGTGATTGGCTGAAAGAAAAGAATAAACTAAATAATATTAATAAGTAGGCAGTTGGCACAACATAATAATATGTCATTTCACTAATGGCTGTTGTGTTGAGGTTGTCAACGCAGCGTATATTTTTTTATATTTCAGTTTTAAAAATTCCTAGTAATTGCGTTAAAGACAAAACATAGACATTCTAGTCTAGAATAATTATTTTCTTCGGAGAAGAACAACAAGAATTATAACAAAGGTTCAAATTAATTAAACATTTAATAACTATCTATGATAATTAGTCATTTCACTAATTGTTGTTTTGTTGAGCATGTCAAATTAGAGTTTAGAACCCTATAATTACTCATGAACTTGGTCAGGGGCAGTATTTGGAGTTATTGATTAACTTGAGTATCTCAGTCGTCCTATACGAGAATAAATCAACAGGGATCCATGACATAACGTAAGTCACAAAACTTTAATAAGAGTAACGTTTCAGACCATAAATAGTCTTCCTTAGGTATATATATATATTTATTACGTTTATATGATGCATAATAGAGAATAACACCCATTATGATATATATGTATATATATAGAATAGAAGTTTGTGATCTTATGACCAAGTATGTATTTTAGTTATCTAAACAATTAATTGTCAAATTTTCCACATATTTGATTATATCTTATTTTATTTTCTAGGTGATTTCCTTAGGAAAACGTATAGAATGTAATTATAATATCAAAAAGAAGTTGATATATTTTTTTGGTGTGTGTAAATAATTTGAATTATTTTTGTAATTCTATGTACATATATATCAAAAAGGTTATTTTTTACACATTGGTTATATTTACAAGTTATAATTTAATATTATTGAATTAGTACATATTACTTTTTACCTTGTTTCCAAATAAATCATGTATATATTCAGTAATATTAAATTGTTTTTTTGGTAAAAATTATACTCTGCTTATCTGGTTCGACAGAGTTGCATCTTACTGGTTAAAAATAAGCATTAACACATTAAAATTAGTCTATCGAATCGGGGATCTTATCAAAGAAGGTAGCCCAAAAATGTCCATCCCCACTCGGATCAACCTAAGGCCCCAACACGCCTTAATGCACATGCTGTCCCACTCCCTTTCTTTATGTGACATAAACAATGACGAAAGATATATATATATATATATATATATATATAGTTCCAATGAGATAGTAGGAAAATCCTTACATGAATATCTTATCAGAAATGATCCTTCAAAAAATAGATAATGCCAATTGATTGCTAATTTACGAATACTATAAATAAAAAGTATATTTTTAAATAATAATAAATTATGTAACCGTCAGAGTCAGAGGTTGGAATAATATAAGTCTGCCTAGAGGTTTTATTTGTTTTAGGGGATTTTGTTTAGAGATCTTCATGATTAGTAAGAATCCTTTGCTCATTGTTTCGCAATGCATTGACTCTAAAGAACATTAAATGGAGAGAGGGATTAAATATCCAAGCTACAAAGCATTATTATTACATTGTGAAATACCTGATACTACAAAACAAAGCCTTCTTATTGGAATCCAAGGAAACAGAGAGATTATCTCTTAAGACGATCATCCTTGCTTGTAAATCCGATTGTATATACATACTATAATAATAATGCAGGGTTATGCAATCCATGGGATTGAGCTAAAGGTATCAAAGGGAGGAAAAATAGGTTAAAAATGTTTTCATGGGCGTTCTCGCCATAGATAATATAGAGTGCCGAAACAACGTATGGTGTGCTGAAAATCTGGGTATGTGTTAGCTCTCCATTGTTGGTAAAAGATAGCAACAGAGAAAAAGATAGAGTGAGACTTTTTAATATGTTGTGACGTGACATCATGAAAAGTAATATATATATGTATATATTAGGGCTGTCAACGAATATCGAAGTTCGAATTCGAGTTCGAAAAGTATCCCAAAAAGCAAATTCGAACGTGAAAATGAATATTCGAATGTTAAAAACACTACCGCGGTACAAGCGAGAAATTCATATTTGAATGTGAAAAAAACACTCCCACTGTACAAGCGCCTCCATCTGTTTTGTGAATGAGCCTCTGACTGTACACAAGGAAGTACCAGTAGCAGCATAGGCTACTTTGAAACATCTTCTTCTTCGGATTACAAGGGTTTGCGCGCTTGGTGGTGTGGTGGTGAAATGCAAGCGAAACAAAGTTGTGGCTCTGGCTACAGTGATCGAAATAAGCTTTTTTCATGATTATATGTGTCAGTTATTGAATTGTCATATTATATAGGCTATATATGATGATTTAATGATCTGATTTTAACTATGTTTTTGCCGCATTATTGCCGTATATGGGCTACACGGTAAATGCGAAAAATGGGCAACCAAATATTCGAATTTGGGATTTTTTTCAAACGAATATTCGAATGTCATTTTTGAGCAATTTTGACAGCCCTAATATATATATATATATATATATATATATACATATATGATTCTCAATCTATTTTTGTTCTTTCTGTCGCAGTATTTCACTGACAACGGAGAGCTTACAAATATCACAATGTTTAGCGTTACTATACGTTCCTTCGAAACTCTATATTCTTTTTGGTGCATGCAGACTCAGATATAAACATAACTCTTTCAGTTAATCACTTGCTTTTTTTTCCTTTTTCAATTGTTTATACACAGACTTATGATCCATGGATAGATAAAGATTAAAGAACCATAATCACTTTCCCAGAGCATCCAGGAGTTTCAATGATAATTATAGGCAGGAGAGCCAGAACGGTCCAGAATGCATTATAAAATTTTAGACAATTACGGTGTTCTATTAAAAAGGAAGGTAATAAACCAGTCGGAACTCTGAATAAAAATATCATGTTTGTGCATTTTTAAACAAAAAGTTATACTATATGTGAGAGTGACGAAGTTTTGTTTTATTTCCTCCTGTCAACTACTTTTTTTAATATTTGCAGTTCCTTTTCTTTCAACCAATCACGTTCGAGAAAAAGGTAATTGAGTGCTATGCTAATGTATACCTCCTTGAATTTTCTTCTTCTGATTAGTTGAAACTTGAGAACTGAAAAGGAATGCACAAACTTGAACTATTTTTTTCATATACCATGAGAAAATTAAGTCTTGTCATGGGTTGAAATGCCTTTATAGGATGTGGTGTCAGAGGGGTTGTTGCAAAAAATAAGAACCTTAAAATTAAAGAAAGGAAATGAGTACTCTGGTAAGATATATTGAAATACAAGTTATGTCAATATTGCCCATAGAGCAGCTGACTTTTTCTTACCAGTGACGTCATTAAAAACCACACGCAAGCGGGAAGAACAATATAAATACAACATATTTTAATGACATCAAAAAAAAAATGCATAACGTTTCACATTCCAATGAAATATACAATAAACATATCTTGTATACCTTGGACTCTGGTAGGACAAAAGTTAAGCAACACCAAGGATCTAAGATTTATCATTTCATCAGTGATATTTCACAAAGTAAAAACGTTTCAACATGTTGCCCCTGGTAGACAAAGGAGCTTGAACGTTACCAACATTGACTGAACCATAGAGATAAAAAGATATAGAGAGCTTATTCCCTTCATCTGTATTTTTGTGTCCACTATAAGCAAAGTAATTAGTACTACGTCATCGTAAGCTGATCATAGAGATCTCTATGATCAGCTTACGATGACGTAGTACAAATTACTTTGTTTATAGTGGACACAAAAATACAGCTGAACGACGATGTTTCTCTGCTATTGAAGGAATCAGCTCTCTATATCTTTATATCTCTATGGTCTGAACATCCAAGATGGCGTCCCAAAAAATATATTGATGACGCAGGTGATCGAGCCTCGACACTTTCCAAGCTAGTAATTGATCTACGACATCCTCAGACTTGACCTCTCCATTATCAAATTATATTTTTGTCTGATTAATAACAACCATATAGAATTACACATATTTTCTCCCAATCAATAAAAAAGAAAACTAGTAACATGATTCTCCTCTTTGTTTATTGTGTCCAAGTTGTTGTTGTTGAGTTGTATGTATACAAGGTGTGATTGTCATTAAAACAACAAACAAATACACTGAATGGGAAGAATGTATATTACATGCCCACAATAATAATAATAGAGACGAGAAGGGAGGGATCAGGTTACTACTCTGTGAGCTATTGGAGTTGTAATGAATATCCCTGGAGTCATTGTCAAAGACCTTGCATGCGTCCCTCCAAGCCTCTAGGCAAGTGTGTGATCATTATTAATTCTCCCTTCAAGAAATAACACCTAGTGTTGATAACTAATTACGGCGTTAAGAATCATCTTCCTAATAATATTATTAATCTATATATTAATTCACCAATCTCTGTCCGTCCGTCCGTCTGTCCGCACGCTATCTCCTCCCACATTTATGGTCAGATTTGAACTTTGAAGGTACCTATGGAATCCTTGGGTCAGGCAACCTAATAAAACTATTTGCAAAGTAATGGGACCAGAAATGAACCAGAAAAATCCCCTTTTCTGAATTTACTACCTACTTTTCAAGATAAAGAGAGGAAAAAAGAAAAAAGCATCTCATGTGACTTAAAACATATTCTTTGTACAAAGTCAAACT
Source organism: Caligus rogercresseyi (assembly GCA_013387185.1). Lineage (NCBI taxonomy): Eukaryota > Metazoa > Arthropoda > Copepoda > Siphonostomatoida > Caligidae > Caligus > Caligus rogercresseyi. The sequence goes on from CP045899.1 coordinate 4,141,122, forward strand.
TTTTATGAGGAATGTTTGTACAAAACAAAATCCATGATACAAATTTTAAGAAACTTATGTAATATGAACATATGGCGCGTAGCGCCCAAATATGCGAGTAATAGTGTATATTTGATTAAAGGAACTATAAATTAAAATGTTTAAAAACTATTAAATCCAAAGAAGCACAAATTATAAAAATATTTGGCAACTATCTTTGCAGTAAATTGTGTGGGTTGCGGTCCTCAGCACAATAAGCGAATTTCACAGATGAATGCGAAGATGGAGAATGTTTTTTCTTTGTTATTTTATGTACCTAGTGTCATATTTTGTTATTGAAAAGACTTTCAATGAATTCAATTGATACAAATTTAATCTTATTAGTTGGTTATTCATTGTGATTTTTTACTATATCTATTTAAAATATTCGTATATAGAAAATAAATAATCATCATAACGAATCCTCTAAAGTTGAGGCATAACAAAATCCCGCTCAATAAATACAAACTAATCAAATAAATAAATAAAAAAGATTAAACGAGCAACAAAATTATATAAAACCGGATCTTTTAAACTTCAAATCTAAACAGTTATGTCAAATCATCAATGAACATTTTATTACATTTTTCTAGAGTTTTTTTCTTAAAAAACTTTATACTATCGTAAATAGTTATTTTTTTAAACCAAAAACTAATCTATAGCTGTTCAAAGAACAGTTCTGCATTGGATTTCATTTTAAATCATCACATACATCAACGCAATACTTGCATTTATTCATAAGTGGCTGCCTTCTATGAGTGAAGTCAAGACAAGGACAATTAAACACAATAATACTAATACAATCTTATGATCAATGACACTTGAGTCAAGAGGCGTCTGAATGACGAGGCTAATTGATGCCATCTCATCACCACACAGATTTGAGCCTCTTACACAAAACAAACACAAACAAACCGCCAAAAGCTAATCCTTTTAACAATGCATATATAAAAATGAGTAACTAAATGTTCACATAATAAAGTTTGAAGTGGGGTGTACCCAGGCTAAAACAAACCTATGTTTGTTTTATTTAACCAATGTTTGCTTTTTTATATAATTAAGAGATGTTTGGATGGTATTAATTTAATATTTTATATCTAATGTATCGAATTTTAATTTGTATTCCATCCACAGCAAAAAGATATGCTTCTATGTTGGAATCTGTTTAATATTGCACATATTTTGGGCGTATATCTATTTATCTATCTATATATATGTATATATATATCAGGAAACGACCAAGTACCCGGCCCGGGTCCCGGCTGTTTTTTGAGCGTCTCGGCCCGGCCCGGTGTCCCGGGTAGGGACTTAAATATTTTAGAATTTCCTAAAAATAGGGAGGACGTTCTTTTTAGAAGGGAATTTTCGAAATATTCTTTTCTAAATATATATATATATATACAGGGTGCGCAAACATAACTTCCTTTTTTCACAAGGCAATAAAACAAGATGTATAAATCAGAAAGTTTTTAATTTTGTTTCATGATTTTAGTACATATTTTTAGTATATATATAAATTTAAATACTTATATATATATATGCATAAATATATACATATACATAAACTTATATATGTATAAATATAATATATATATACAAAAATATATATATTTATAAATGCACATAATTTTATTATATATATAAATCTTAAATGATACACCTTTAATTGATTATATATATATAATACCTATTTGTCCAATAAAATTATCTGCATACAAACACTTTTGTAAAGGACCTCTTAATTAACAAAATTGTACGCACAACAAAGTTGTTGTTGTTTTTGGCCAGATTTTGTTCTTCTTTTTCCACACGTAGAAATATGTTAAAACAAGTTTTTTGTTGAAAATTTATACTATAAGCAATTGTTAAGCCGTCATTAATTTTAAGGTATTTTATGATATTCACCAAATGGAATGTACTTTGTAACCACCTGACTTTCGTTTCGATTAACTAACTTTTGTCTTAGAACATTCTGCGTAAGCAAAATATTTTGTCGTTTTTTGCAGAACATTTTACATGTGTTTTTTTCCTCTTGGCTGCTGTCAAAAAGTCTGACGCCTTTGGGATTTTGAAATGAAATGTTGTAGTTCTAGCCCAATCATTTACTTCAAGTTATAAAAACGCTGGATCGATATTTAGCAGTTGAATGCCAATCAGCAGTTTGGTTTGTCAATGTCAACCAAGCAAATGGTGACTTAGAGGACTGTAAACTTTGGCTTGTGTCAAAGCGTTGATACTCGCATGGGGTGTATCAGCTGGGTTATGGTCAAATGTCATGCTGACAACCTGATCAGTATAGTTACTTATCAGTCAGGCAAAATTACTCTACTTGCTTTGTCAGTTCCTTCCTATACACCGAGCAAATGGATCCTTATGTATCTCCTACCAACACTGTCAACAGTCCGGTAAAGGCATACATTGTTGAGTTTGGTGTTAACTTGATGCTCCCGTGTGTTGGTACCATGGCCCGTGGGCTCTTTACAGACGATTTAAATAATGAAGCTACCATTCATCAGATTTCACATAGGGAACATTTTCCAAACCACTTGTTGTGTGGTGTAGCTTCATTCTGATGCCAGTACACAGGCTTTGTTTGAATGTGAATATTTGTGCACCTTTTTATTTGGCTTGACGCATGAGTTTGTTTGCATTTGATGAACAACTTTATGAATATCGCTTTTCCATCACTTTCACCACTTAAATGTTCTAATGTAACAAGTTGTTTAAATAACACAAAAATGTATGTATGCAAGACAAAGCGAAAGGATGGGTTTAAACACATACTAAATCCTTTGCTGGACCCCCGAAATAAGTTTTATCGCTTTCAATCCGAAAAAGCCAAACCTGTACCCTAAAATTCAAGAGTCAAGTACGTTTATACAAACTCATAAGCAACTTTGGATCTATAACTATTTAAATTTTTTTTTAGAACATTTGACGTAATTAGTTTATTATTTTCACCACAAGCCTTATATGAATCATTATTATCAAAACTATATTGTCCTTATTCTATTTTCATATAGATGAAATAGCACTCATTAGTTGATTTTTTAACGTCTTCACTAGCGACATAAATCAGTATAATACTATTATAAATAAGCACAACATTTAACCCAAGTAACTATAAATTGATTTGATCTCTTTTAATTCAAACGGATCCATTGAATCCCGTTATTTACCATTGTCCCACCGCCATTTCTTTCGTACACCATAGCCAAAAAATTTTTTGAGCGAATGAGGAATCCCTTCTCTCTGTTTTTTTCTCTCTCTCTGTTCTGTCGCTCTCTGTCCGCTTTCTCTCTCTATCTCTATCTCTCTCTCTTTCTCGCTCTTTATATATATATTCAATGCATTTTATGTATTTATCCTAAATTTGTTTTCGGATGCATTTTTATATACATTTGTGATATATACCGAAGGATGTACACATAAATATCTTTGAAGTAAAAAGGATTATTGCCTTCTCCTCAAAGGATTTCCATATTCAATAAAAACATACCACCAACATGTGCAACAAAAAGATCAAAAACAACATTTGACCATATTCTATAAAAAAGTTTGTTTGCCTATGTCTTTTATAAATACTTTGCAAATATTGTAAAAACATCCATATTTGTAGATAGTTGTTTACATATTTTTGCATTCAACACGAGGAACTCTGAAGTAATGCTCCCTACTGGAAGGAAAAGCTTTAAGAGATCAAAGCATAATTGATTAGGCTTGTCCTGCAAAAAAAAAACACTCACCTCAACTGCCGTTACAAGGGAGGGTCTGATATCGGTCCTCATCAATTAACTAAATAAGGTTTTTCCTTCTTATTTTCACCTTTTTGGTCAACTCTTCAATTTCAAGACGTCTTCTGAAATAAAGGTCTTTTTAAAGTTCAAAAAGTTTTACTTGCCATATAGAACAGAAACCCCAGCATTTAAGGGAGTGATTTACCTCAGTGGTAGGCTTTCAATGTAGTTAGGTTCGAAGGGAATGCCAATATTCATCAACTACAATGAAAACCCCTTGCAAGAATGGACTAATTGCTATAATTCTTATCCACAAGGATGCAATTCCATCTAACCAAATAGGCAAAAAGTAACAAATAAACTATTTCACAGATAATAAAATGTTAAATTTTTATTTACATATCGCTTTTGAAGGAATAATTGGAAAAGTTAAACAGAAATCGTGAAAAGTTGGTAGGGAACTTAACTTTTCAAATCCATGAGCCCGAGAGAAGGTCAATTATTATTTGCAGATGATCGAATGCTATAATGTTAGCTCATGTACACAAACATGTGATTCCATGGGTTTGGTATAAGATTTTACTCGCGGAGTAGTTTAAGCTCTCCGTTTAACATGTTCATGATCCCCATAACAAATGGAATATTATATTGCCAAGATAAGGTCCATAGATAAGTTTTGATTTTTAAGAGGAAATGGGTGGTTTGTGGGTAAAATTTACCTCCCGAAAAAGTCTTAAATTAAAAATATTTTGTATTAGTCATTAACAGTCCAAAAGGTTTATAAGAGTTAAATGATGAAACATAAAATTGATTAATAAAAGAAAAGGAATCGATTTGTGGCCCATTAAACTAATAGTCATACAGATTTATTTAATTTACTTATATGATTTGATTGAGTATTATCCATTTGGATACAAATAAGAACTGTGATAATCCACCAAACATAGGATATTTGGAGTGAATAATATATATACATATATATATACCATAAAAATACTTACCGTTTAAAGAAATTTACTTATTATTACCTCCGCCGAAGGAGGTATTGTTTTCACTGGCGTTGGTTTGTTTGTTGTTGGGTTTGTGGTTTGTTTGTTTGTTGGTTTGTTAGTTTGTTGGTTGGTTGGTTTGTTTGTCAGCAGGATAACTCAAAAAGTACGGAACAGATTCGGATGGATTTTGTGGAGTTGTTGGAAATGTCAAAAGAACAAGTGATTAAATTTTGGCATCTCTGAGTGCTTCTTTAAGATACAAAACGAGCTAAATACTAATAAATATTTCAAGTTAGCCTACTCTGCCAATAGATGTCGCTGTGCTGTGAAATTGGGTGCCGGGAGCGTCTTCCTCTCGGAATTTCCGTCGAGGGGAACCCTCCCCCGTCCTCTACGCCGCCCCAGTCGTGAAAAATCCGCCTCGGAAGGCTCATAAGGACCCCGTGACGGCGGAGGTTTGCACCTCTGAGTGTATATCTGCCTCTAGTTATTATTGTTTTTGCTTAATTGAAAAAAGTTTGGTGGAAGCTGAGCTCATCACTTATTTACATACTGCAGGACTTTAACTCCTTCACTTTTAATAAATAGTTATTTTTGTTATAAATATCTTTTTACAACATTTTGAAAAGGGGGTGAGACATTTTCCTGAAGCTAAATATTAAATTTTTATAGGTATTTTAAGAAAACAAAGCAAATTGTTATTCGTCTACCTTTAAAAAAGGTACTCCGGACGACCGTGGGAAATTTTGTACGCACATAACATCAACTAGCTAGTGATTTATCATTCTCATGCTTGGTACGAAGGATGATTTAAAACTCTGCAAAGCGTTACTTGTATCAAATCCCCAGATATTCATAGACAAATCAATATTCAATACATGGTTGTCATCATTCAGGAAGTTTACATGAATATATTCATCCGAACCCAAAAAAAAATGGAGAACAAACTTATAAAATTATTTTACATATTTAAGATATTCCTTGTGACATCCAACACAGTTCTTGTTTACAGAGTTTCTCTTTAGAAATCTGTCCTTTTCCTCCATGATATTTCAATCCGTGCCTAAGAAACAAGCACCAAAACAATCAAATAATTGTTACGTATATATTTACTGAGATCACAGTCAATATGTCCAATATTTGCATATTGTAATTTATAATATAATGTTTATTTACTAATATTTTTCTTTCATATGTGAGGTCTATATTCAGTAAATATAATATATCGTATAAGATAAAAAAATTGTTACATATATATGTTGATAAATGCGTAAAATTTTATGTAAAGAATATTGAGACTAAAGATTCTATATAACGTCCTTCACATTGAGACACCATACTTATATTTTATCAGAAGTTATATTACATATTCAATTGCATCCCAGTACTATGTCTTTCATTGAAGAAAAAAAATCCCAGAGTGGTTAAATCAGAGGCGGTCCTGGCAGCTTTTACGCCCTGGTCGAACACTCCATTGGCGCACCCCCTCCCCCTCCCTCAGTGTAACAAATAACACTGATTACAAGCCGCATACACATCCCGTTGCCGCTCGAGCTGGTCTGAGCTCCGGTGCGGCGTCCGGCAGTAATAGAGATGGGACGTGATCTGCAGTGTGTGGAAACGCTCTCATTCTTTTCTTCTGGCACCAAAAGACTACAGCAAGTTGACGAGATGGTAATGGCGCCCCAGCGACCATTCCAATGACTTGACTTGGAAATTAGCGGTTTTAGAATAGAAAACTGGCGATTTTTTTTTGGAGGGCGCCCCCAAATAGAGTACGCCCTGGGCAGTCGCCTACATTGCCCATAGCAAAAACCGGCCCTGGGTTAAAGAAATATAATTATTCGGGTAATTAGGTGCAGTTTTCAGCATGAATCTATTCATGTATATCAGGTGTCGGCAATTAAGTTTGGACGCGGGCCCATTTTTTCTAGACAATGGCATTGCGGGCCATAGCTATTTTTTACATTTATTATATTTATATATATATAGAGAATTTTTTACATCAAATTAATGCCATCTCGCGGGCCAGACAAAATAGATGGCGGGCCAAAATTGGCCCGTGGGCCACTATTTGCCGACCCCTGATGTATATCATAGAGTTTCACTTACAAATGATGTAAGTTAGTAAAGGATTTAATAATTATTTAGTATTTTTATACGTACATGAGGAATCAAATAATCTAGTTGAAATAATATATTGCATCAGTCGACAAATTGATGTGTAAATAGTTATCACAATCATCAATACTGGACTCCGAAAAGTGACGGGTTTGCTGCATTTTATTTTGAGTTCAGTTCTGCATTTAAATAGCATTTAGGCGTTTCTATTTTTGAGACTAGTGATGAATTATCCAAATTTTATATTTAGTAAAGTATATATTAGCTGACTCCTGTTGTTCAATTCTAGATTTATATATTAATTTCCTTATCTATGACTTTGAGACGAATGTGTAGCTATCCAGAAATACATGTTCATTTTAATATTAAGGACTTCAATTTTGATTCGTATTCATTTGTTATTTTATGTTTTAATAAAAACAGCTTTTAACAATATTAACTTGTAATATTATTTGGAGATAAATGGACTATCGATATTTTAAGCTGCAAAACTATTGCAATTATATCAGACCTTAAAATCCACTATTATATTACCTCTAAACATATCAGTTATTTATCATCAGATATTCCAATAAAACTCTTACGTGAAATTGAAATAACCTTACAATAGTTTGAATGATATTTGGGTTTTCCTTCTAAATTTATAACTAATTGGTGATGCTTGCGCCAAAATTTCAGCATGGTTTTCCTTTTGTTAGAGTTTACAACGGAACTGAAAATGTGTTTCTGACTATGTAGCACATTATTATAAGTTCATAAGTTTCCTTACATATTATTTAACAATTTATGTTACTAAACACTGCATTTGTTATTGGGGAAAAATGAGTTTTTTAAGAAGTTTAATTGTTTATTCCTTTTGGCTACTGAAATTATTATATATATAAATAGTATTAAAATAACATATATAAATATAAAAGTAACCTTTGACTAGAGTGATCGATGATTCTGCAATAGTTATTGCCATACTTCGAGCACCAGATATGGTGTGGGCCTTTCTCAAGGACTGAGAAAGAACCCATACCTTGGAGTGATTAAAGCCGGCTTTTTTTGTCTTCTTGGTCCCCTCTGGGTGTGCTTGTCATATTCATGTTTGTTAGCACTTTTGAAGATAATTTATTCGGTTGAGCTATCAAATATAAAATAAAATAGTATAAAAAATATAGTTTGACATTAAATGTCTAAGTTTAAGTCAAAATATCAAAGATAAGATATCAAATAAATAAAATAAATTCTTCTTAAATCATGAAATTTTACCATTTCCTACATGTAAATAAAATTGACATTTACATATATCTTACGTCAATATACTCAAAATAAGAAGGGAGCTCGATAGCCGTGCGTGTTAAGGCGTGTCCAACTCTTAATGTTGGGGCGTAGGTTCGAATCCCGAGAGGGGATGGTCAATTATGGTCTACCTCATTGATAAGATCCTAGGTTCGATAGACTAATTATAATGCTATAATGCTTATTTATATCCAATAGGATGCAATTCTATCGAACCATATAGGCAAAAAAAAAAATAATAATAAGAATAAACTCTGAATAAACCCTACAGTGGTAAACTATATAGGTATATGACAATTTTAAATTATGTGACTTATTCTTCTATAGATCTTTGTAAAACCTTTATTTTTGTGTTTGTTTTGCTGTATAAATATTCTTTAAACAATATACATGATCACATGCAGTGGCCACAAAATATGCTGAAAATCTTCATACATACTATTAGTTCTCAGAATGGTTTCCAGTAGGATTGGTTGCCTTCATTTTTAATCACTATTCATTTTTTTTAGCTTTGTTTGTATTGAAAATGTCATATTAATTTACAATTGTGTTGTCTAAATAGTCCAATCACATATTTTTTTTCAAAAATCGTATAATAATTAGAAACAATTGAAAGGACAGTGGTTCACTCGTTACATGTCTTTGCTGATTTCCCTGCGATGTTCATTTTAAAGACCTTTCCATTTTTTTATATTATGGGATAAGACAAGGCTCCCAATATTTTTTGAAAGCCTTTGTTTTTATTGCTTTTCCAAAAACAGAAGAAAAAACGATCAAATCCTTCTAAATGCAAAGGCACTATAGCAAAAACCTTGATAAATAAAAGAATAAATCAAATCCAAAGAATTTGGAGTCATAATGTTCTAAGTGGCGGTAAAATATGTAGCACTGTCTCTACGGATACCGTCGATTCTAGAAAATTCTTCGAGGGTCTTTGTGAAAGAAATCAAGTGCTTCCCAAACTCTTTGGTAACACTCTCACAAGTAGAAAGAAAAAATCGTTCCGATACCGAATGCCGACATCTTCTCTGTATACCAATAAATCAATGAAGAATAAAGATAAAGGGACTGCAATTTCTGTTGCAAAGAAACGGAAACATCATGCCATTTATTTTTATAACTGTATAAAAATTAAGCATGTTATAAATATGGCTTAGGAGAGAATAAGAGATGAATTCCAAATTCAATCTCCATGTACGAATGGTTGGTGATGCTATCCCCCTCAAACAAAAACTTTTATAAGATTGAGATGAGCATTACAAAAATCCTACTTTTCATCTACGCGGTGTGGTCTACAAACAGAGCGATCCACTGGTCTCGATACTTGGATCGGCAAGGAGCTACTGCTTTTAAGAAACTTCAATGAAAGAGGATTTATAGTAAATTCTATGCCCAACCTTCTCCCTAAACATCCTATTTTGTCCGCTTTCCGTTTTTTACATTGTTTTTATTACGAAGTATGTGATTTATATATTTTTATATTTTATTAAGCATTTGTATGATATGTTTCATGTCCTTTAACAGTTGCTCTAGTGTGGAACCTCATAATGGACACATTACTTAAAAAATTCCAAAAAGGTGCTATCAGAGTGGTTTGTTATGCTGATGATGTCCTCCTACTAGTAAGTGGGAAAGATCCTCACACCTTGGTCAGCTCCATGCAAGAAGCAATTGGTACAGTTCTGGAATGGGGGGAAATGAATGGTCTAACGTTTAACCCTTTCAAATCCACAGCCATTGTATTTTCTAAAGCATACAAACTGAGATCTAAACACTTTCCAAATTATATATGAACGGAAGAATATTAGAATACTCAACAAAAATGAAATACCTTGGTCTGACTTTTGATCAGGGACTTACATGGAGGGAACACCTAGCTGAAAAGGCTGCTAAGTGCTCGCGTTTGTGGAATATTGCTAAAGCTACAATAGGGCAAAAGTGGGGATTAACCCCAGAAAAAATACTCTGGCTCTATGAAGCAATAATTAGGCCGACACTGACTTACGGGTGTATTGTTTGGGGCATGCAATTGCAACAAAAATAGTGCAATACGAGTTTTAAATAAGATCCAAAGGAAGGTACTTCTAGGAATGACTCACACACTTCGATCAACACCGACGGCGGGGATGGAGTCTATATTGGGTATAACCCCCCTGGACTTATACATACAATCCCTTGCAACGAAATCGAGATGGAGAACGAGGCACTTTCTCAAAGATACATGGGATGGAATAGGAGATCTTCCAAAGCGTCGAGGACACCGTTTTTCATCTGACGCAATAATAAAAAGGACCCAAATAAATAAACAAAGTGACTACATCCGAGGCATTCGTGTATGGGTAGATAATCACGATGTCTGCGACCCTGACATAACTATTTATACCGACGGATCTAAAGACGATTACGGAAAAACAGGCTCTGGATGGGCAATTACTCGAGGTGAAAAATCACTTTATCAGTCATTTGCATCCCTGAGCAGCGAAGCTACGGTGTTTCAGGCTGAAGTTTTTGCTATAACTCAAGCAGTTGAGGCTGTTCTGCAATTAGGAAAACCCTCAGGTGATGTAAAAATTCTATCGGATTCTCAGTCAGCTATTGCAGCAATTTTAAATCCCCTTACTACCAGTGTTGTAGTGAAAGAGTGCAAGGAAACTTTATTGAAAGCAAAAAGTCAGAAAAATATTCAACTTTCATGGTGCAAAGGTCACAATGATCTGACAGGAAATGAGTTTGCGGACTTTCTTGCAAAAAGTGGCACAACGAGTCAAAACCGAAAATGTGTTGGCATATCTCCAAGTTTCGTTAAGAAGTCCTTATATGATGCATTCTATAAAGCCTGGTGTAGACGTTATTTGAATGAACGGACCATGGCTCATACGCGTGGTTTGCTTGGAAAACCCAACAAGAAGATTGTCAACCTCGACAGACAAAAATTGCGGTTGCTAGTTCAAGCCTACACCGGACATGGGCCTTTTCTGGCTCATTTTAGCAAATGGAAAAACTCAACTGCAACCTGCAATATTTGCAAGGAAGAGCCGCAGACAGCTGATCACCTCATCAACAGATGCCCTGCACTATCCCAAGAAAGATATGAAGCCATGCAATGCGAAGCCGATAATAATCGAATTTTAAAGTTAATGACATGTTTCAAAATGAAAAAAATAATGGCAAATAATTATTGTACACAGTAAAATTCTTATAATATTCCGTAGTAGCACAAATACCCCTTTTGCGTGGTCGTGCTCATTGCCTGTTTTTATTTCTTTATATATATTATTATTTTTACTCTATTCTTGTATTTATTTTTTTAAATATGTTTTTCTTTTTAATGTTTTTTTTAAATATTATTTTTCCCTGTAAATTATAAATATTGGCAAACGGAAATAAAGTCTAACTAAAAAAAAAAAAAAAAAACAGTTGCTCTCCCCAACCTTACAGATGTATTTTACTAAAAAAACTATAAATTTTATTTCTTCGAAGATGTGAAAGAATAATTAGTAAGAAAAAAAAGTATTTCCCATCAAATTCAAAGTATCTTTAAAAACTAATAAAAAAGTTATTGAAACTTTACTAGTAATTTTTATTGTTGTGCACTCTATTTTTCAAATAGAGTTATTTACTCGATTTTAAAATGTAAAATAGTGTTATCCTGTTTGAAGTTTTAATTTTAGATTACATACAATGTAAATTAATGAATTGTAATACACAAACACTTCATTGAAATAAGGATTTGAGAAAGAAAAATGCAAGAGGCTGGTGAATTCGAGACATTATATTTCCACACTTACCCTTAGTATTTGTGATATTTATTTTCAAAATATCTGTCTGTACATTTTATTTATTTTTCTTCAACTATTAGTGTATATAATTTTGTACTCCGTATCTTGAAGTATAATTTAACTATCAAAAATATCTCCTCAATATTTGTCTATTTTCATATTTTTATACATATATCTATTATTTTATTAAAACCAGACTTGTGAGCGTTCAGCTTTTTTTGTGTTCAGCGTTAAAAAAATAGCGTTCCTTTCAATGTTTTTGAGTTCAGCATTCCGTTAGCGTTCAAATATCTTTAAAAAATAACATTTTGTAATTTTGAAAAATGGAAGTACTATTTAGGGATTTTATAATAAAAACGAGCCCGAACCGATTTTCAAATGATATAAATTTGTTGACTGGATCTAACCCAGGGGTTCCCACCTGGGGTACGCAGAATGTCTATATTCACAAGATAAGAGGGTCTTTTTAGAAAAGAATTTCCCAAATATGTGACGACGTTTTTTTTAGAAAAGAATCTCCAAACAAAGTGACGACTTTTTTTAGAAAACAAGTGGTGACATTTTTTTAGAAAAAATTTCTCAAATAAGTGACGACGTTTTTTTAGAAAAGAAGTGGTGACGTTTTTTTAGAAAAGAATTTTCCAAACAAAAAACGACGTTTTTTTAGAAAATAAGTGGTGACGTTTTTTTAGAAAAGAATCTCCGAAAAAAGGTGATGACGTTTTTTTTTAGAAAAGTGTATTTCGAAAAATTCCTTTCAAATTATTTTTTTAGGAACCGGTCGTTTCCTGATAGTTGCATACCTAAATACTTTATTTTGGTTTATTTTGTAATAAGAATGAATGAAAAAATGGTCCTTCAATTGTGTATAAGCTTTGGTCACTTTAAAATTTAAAAAAGTACTTCACTATTCTATGTGATAGAGAGTTCTTGGGAGAGTAGTTTATAAGTTCTTCTCATAATTTTTCATCCCCTTGTTTATATCCCAGAAAATATACTTAATCAAAACTACATTGAAATGATATGAAAAATTGAACGCTGAACGCAAAACTCTATTTTTGCGCTCAACGTTCAAAAAAAATTGCGTTCCGTTCATTGAGCGTGCGTTCAAACGCCGTTTTGCGTTCCGTTCACAAGCCTGATTAAAACAAATAGAACTTCAAGATAATTTGAGAAGGACTATTATAATGTATTTAAGTTGGCTAATTAGCATACCAATTTGCGTTTTTTTCTTATATTCTCCCACATCAGTAAACTAAGCATTTTTTTATGTTTACATTTGCAGGTATGTTCCTCAGCCCAAGCAAGAAAAACATGGCAATAAAGTAAGATCAAGTAAAATCCTGAGGTCGAAGAAAGTTGAATGTTAAAACGTGTTTCCTTGACAGAGAGATATGGTAGTTTATATAGCTCCAAGATGGGACGTACATCATAGGAAACTAATCCAGATAGTGAAAATATCTATCATCTTTCACAAAAATACTTTACTTCATCTCATGGATGTCTGTTATTGTGTGAACATTCGTTTATATGTATAAAAAATTGTGAACCCCGATCAACAAAGATAATTAAAGATAGAATTCCTCGGTGAGCGTAAGATTCTCACTATATCACATATAATTAGTAATAATTTAAAACAGCTCCTCAAAGAAAAAAATTCAGTTCTGATATTGATATGTTCTATAACGATTCAAAATACATAGAACCTCACCCTAAGACGGAAGCCGTTCAACAAGAAGGAATTATGGATTTTCCAACTGAAGCAATAGTGTGTATTTGGTTAGTTGTCGAGAACTTCCATTAAAGCATCTTTAGGGATTCAGTACAAGACCTTCCAATACGAAACGATTTCATGAAAGCCTGCCAAAACAAACATGTTAAATAATAAAAATCTCCCTCATCTTTATGACGTATGTCGCAGAAGATTTAAGATTAATTGAGAAAACATTGAAAAAGTATACTAAATATACCTTTTTAATAAATAAAAAATATTGCAGGTAGAATAAATATATGAAATTCCCCGATTTTACCAAGAACAACCCACGTTTTTAAGCAACTCAATTCTTTTATGCGACAAGTTTGAAAGTCTATGTATAAAATTATACTTCCAGAGGAGATTAGAAACGTCATAACTTGGAAGAAAATAAATACACCCAAGATATATGGAGGCTTCGGACTTTTACCTTTCAGAATTTTCTAGAAAATTATACTATTAAATTGGTTTAAACGAATTTTGCGAAAATAAATCTGTGTGGGCCGAAATATTGCAAAAAATGAATGATTCAACAGACAACGAATTGGAAAAATGGTCCAACTAGGGGCTCCTAATGAGTATAGAAATAGGTGAGTTCTAGCGAGAAAAAACAAGAATATAAATGAGGAGTTGGCTCACAAAGCACTGGAAAAAATAATATGGCAAGGGCCTGCTTCAGAAAACAAAAGGCTGCTCTTTATCTCTAGTACGTCAATCCAGGAAAAAATTAAGTTTTGTGGCGATTTTTTACAAATTTAACAATTTTAAATGAAGCGAGGTTCTAGAAATCAAAACAATCCTAAATAGAAATAGTCTTAAAAGAAGAGAAATTGGACATTGAGACAGCTTTTTTTACTTTTTAGCGAAAGTAAAAAAATAAACCCTAAGAATGTCAGTAGCCGACAAACAAAACAATACTTAAATAAAATAGAAAGAAGGAAAGATATATATGGCATATCCTCATCGATAGAAAGAGTGATGACTTGTCTCAACTCAAATGGTCTTGATTATTTGCTGTTCTGGATAAAGTATAGAATCATCACCAATACACTATCATTAGGAAGTGTGTACGGAGGAACAATGTAGAAAAGGCTATGCACCTTCTGAAGACTTCATTGGAAACGTCCAAACACCTTTTATTCGAATATCCAGTTGTAGATAGCATATGAGATCAATGAAATAGTATTTTCCCAATTTTTAACTTAAATTTTGGATCTGTAGAATTAGTTTACATCTACATAGGCCCCAATCAAATCAATTATATTATAACGAAATTACAGTTCATTCTTTATAAATTCAAAAGCACCAAAAAACTACCAGAAGATTGTACCCAAATTTTAAAATGTATTTTTTACGAAATGTCCTCTGTAATTTAGCTTCATATTTAGAGTGTCCTTAAGCATGTTCTAATGCAATGGAACTGCTAACCCCCTCCCCCCCCCCCCCCCCCCCCCCACTACCCCCTATTTTACATCCTATTTTAACCACTATTATTTGCGACGTGTTATGTTTCATTGATTGTAATACATGTCTGAGTAGGTGAATAAGATGAACAAGTAAATAAATAAAGACCTTGCAATACGAAACGGCTTCATGAAAGCCCGCCAAATCGAACAGTTAAATAAATAAAATCTACCTCAGCTTCATGGTAGCGTATCTGATGCCGATATCTATGTACAAAGATTAATTATTTAATCCGAGAATTTCATTCATTACGATAATAATCAACTAGGAAGGTATTAACATACTTGAAATGTAATCAACGAATACGAAATCGATTCAGTTATGGTTGCGTGAATTATTTTCATGCAGTTAAGGTCCTTTGTTTCAACATGCTTATATGCTGTATTTGTTTCAATTTTTATTTACACTAAGTTTTAACTCATCCTTATAATATTATTTAGGTAATATACAACTCAAATGAAAAATTGGTAGGCGGATACATCATTCCCCTCACTTTAACCCTTTACACGCCAACGTTCCACTTTTGGGAACATACTTTGAAGCAAGGTTCAATAATTTAACCCTTTACACGCCAACGTTCCTTTTGGGAACATACTTTTGAAGTGTTCTGCATCGCGTCATATTCAATAAAAACAAAATAATGAGTTTAATTATAAATTAAGGCTTAGAAAACAAAATATTTTATTTGTAAATAAACGAAAAACTAATTTTAATACTAGTTTGAGTGCTTTGAAAAAACCGAGTTTATCAAGTTTTGACTTATCTTTTGATAATAAGAAAAATAGGGTTAAAAACTGGTAGTATTACTATTTTATAACTATTTTGATAAGCAAATATACTAAAGATTTGCATTGAACAATTTTTTTAAATAATATTAATATTTTAGTAGACTAAAATCGACTTTTAAAATGATGTTCCCAAAAGGGGAACGTTGGCGCCTATTGGTACTCATTTTCATGCTCTACGTGTTTGCGTATAATTCTTTGTTTCCCTTTAGTTTACGTACGTTAGTACATATAAGTACATAAAACTAAAAGACAAATGTGTATTATAATTATTTTTATAATGGATGACAGAGTTGAATAGTAAGTTATTAATATTTATAATTTATTTCGATTAATTTTATGATTCAAATGATTTAGAGAATCTATTAAAATATCCCCCATGACTTCCTCAGTTGTGCTATAGAGGAGATCGAAAACATCAAAAGTAAGGAAATCGAGATTGTGGTTCTAGGTTTTCCAACGAATAGTGAGCGGGATATACCTAGTGACGAAGAAAATGACGACGAATATCAGTATCAAGACTCCATTCTTGTTGAAGTAACTGAACATTGACAATTATATGGCAACTCCCAATTAGAAAAATATGAAGTTTTGAAATCTTACCCTTGACATGGTAAAAGAAAATTGTTTCCAGTGTGGTGGATTTTACGAAAAACTTAGCGTGGATAATCCATGATCCTATATCGTGGATTACTAGGTGCAAAAAATTATATCAGGAACAAGTCAGTAAGATTTGGCTATAAAATTTGGATGATGTGTAGCTCCGATGGATATCCATAGAATTTCGATATTTAATCCGGAAAACACAAAACCAGGAAGACAATTAGAGTGTATATTTCTGAAATGGGGGGTAAATATTTGCGACTAGTTATACATGCTCAAAAACGGTGGTGGAATCTTTTTATTCTTCCACTCAATTTGTCGGTTGTGGGAGTATTTAAGTGTTATTATTTGGCCAACCAAAACGATAAAATGAGCCATCGACAATTTAGGAGGGATATTGACTCTGATACAACGTCAAAGTAATCGAGTGCCTCTTGGAGGACGTACTTCTAAGTCCACCAGAGTTATAAGACTTGACAGAATAAATATTTTTTTGTAATCATGTACTCAAGAAAGGTGTGTCTTATATCAGAAAAATACTATAATTCAATGTACAAAGTGTATTAAAAGATTGTACAAGGTATGTAGTCCTATTTATTACAACAATTAAAAGTTCCATTGTCGATGAAAAATGTTGAAAAATACATATATAAAGGAAATAAAGAACAATATTAAAATGTACAAAATTGTAGTACTAGAAGCGCCAACGTTCCCAAAATGGAACATACCAAAAACATGACTTAGAATTTAGTCAGCTAAATTTCGTTTGGGGTACATTCAAATAAGGTTAAAGGATGATTATATTTCAAATTTGAAGAAAATCGGATAACAATTCACGGAGCCGCGTTTAAAGGGTTAAAAAAAGACTCACTTATTGTTTTTATTTATTCAATACAAGCTTAAAAGCCACCAGCTGAAGAAAATTAATCCTATTTGGCAATGCATGCATGGAAAGCAATTGAGGCATTAAAATTTGTATGAATTAGCCCCAACATCAAAATATTTTTTTTGCCAGGGACTCGTCAAGTGAAGTTTGTAAACTTTGAAATGTGTATAATGAGCTGCAATATATATTTTGTGGTGGATAAACCCCATAAGAGCGCGGACACTACATTTTTCTCTCCCTCCCACGTCTTGTTCTTTATATGCTCTTGTTTAGTGATTGACTCTCTCTCTTTACATAACGAAGTCTCTTAAGAGCAACCGTTTTTAATGGACTAATTTCTTAGCTGCTTAAATTATGAATGATTTTTCTTAAAAAAAGAATCAAACCTAAAGCAATTTTGGAATCACATAATTCTGCATACTGTGAATTACAGGATTTGCTTTGGAAGCTACCCTTTAATAAATAGGTTTGAAACACGCTAAATTATGGTTTACATATCCAAAGTGATGCAATTATCACGAACCAAATAGAAAAAAGTGACTATTGGAGAACATTTTTTTATAATACTTATAATTTGTCAGGTAATTTTAATGATCGAAAAAAACCTACATCCGATTTAGATCATGAATAGGAAATATTTTGATGAATCAATAGGTAGTGCTGTTATATTTTAATAACTCCCAGGCATAAGAATGGTTGTGCTGAATCTTTATAA
>CP045899.1:4167307-4179559 GCA_013387185.1 Caligus rogercresseyi
TTTTCTACAAGGATATATGTTTGTATTCAGCCCTTGTTATAATTTATGTGATATTAGTAAGAAAGGTGAGGAAAATACGACATAAGAATAAATTGACTAAAAGGACCAGGAAGATATGGCCGAAGATAGAAAAGAAAAAAGATGACGTATGGTAACAATGGTTCATGTAAATCTTAGCCCCGTTTAATGACAAAAACAAGGAAAAACATTTAATATAGTTTAAGTTATCATTATGTTTTGCCGATTATTTACTCAATTCATATTAGGAATAGTAATGTACACCACTTAATGTAACTTACCTATTTATGCCATTTTTCCATGTTTCATTATTTTCCTTTCTATTTTTTCCCAGTCATTTCTTCTGGTGACCACTTTATGTATATGAATACTTATTTGTATATGACATTTGAATTTCAAATTTATCTGCTATTCATTTTTTATAGATTTTGTAACTGATACCCTATTTTAATACCGATTCTGGAATCACATATCTGAATATACTTCGATATAATTTTTGACTAGTGTTGCCATTACTTGATCTTACTTGAAATAAAAAGACGTCTTATTTCATCGTTATATGTTATTTATGATCCCGATGGTTTCATGAAGCTTTCTAAAAAAGGAGTTGCGTCCTTTCGGATTCAAATAAAGGTAAAGCTATAGTCCAACCAAACAAATATCTTTATTTTTGTAAAATCTCTTTATTTTAATATTTTTTTTGTGGATGATAATAAATCAAAACTTTTCTCGTTAACCAGCCTATCGTAAAAAATGGGCCTCATGAATGCTAAATAGAACTATTTTGATTGATAAGCTTCGCCCAAAAGTCAGTAGTTTCCTTTAAAGTGTAATTTATACAAAAATGCAGGCTTTTGTTGATCGGAGTTTTTTCTGATCGGCGATCAATAGCGATATAGCGATTTGATCGCTGATCGCAGTATCGCAAAAGGTCCTGATCTTTAATCTTTTGATCGTAAGAAAATCACTAAAAAATAGCGATCCGATCAATTTGTACAAAATAACTAAAAAAAAGAATGTTTTTTTTTTTGGAGATTGTTTCTAAAAAAAAACTTCATCACTTTTTTTGGAGATTCTTTTAAAAAAAAACGTCATCACTTTTTTTGAGTTTCTTTTCTAAAAAAACGTCAATCATTTTTTTTGGAGATGTTTTCTAAAAAAAAAACGTCATCACTTTTTTTTGGAAATTCTTATCGTTATCGTTTGATCGTTTATCGCTTACCGCAAGTGGGTTTTGAAAATTTTTATCGTTTATCGCAAGTTGAAAAAAAGTTATCGCAGAAACCACTGAGAATTAGTATTATATAGCTAATTTTTTTGTTGATCGCAATTAAATTGATCGGATCGCTGATCGGAAAAATCCCTGATCGTTATATCGCAAAGAATTTCTGATCGGATCGCTATTTTTTTCCTGATCGCTCACAAGCCTGCAAAAATGTCGTTTAGCAAAATATTGTAGTGACGAAAATCCCTTATGCAAGTGTTTTATACATATATTTCTAGAATCGTACCTTATATATTCTTTTTCCCCCCGAAACATCCATTGACTAATGTATCCTTACACAAGTTACTGCTCTAAGGCGGTTGAAATATGATTCAAATCTGCATTGCCCTATTAAATATACCTCCTTTTTACGAACCCAATTTAAGCCTAAGACGTGCGCCCCTTTTTAAGGGCCCATGTTACGTTATAATTTAAATACTTCAAAACCAGATGTACTTCTTACTTATATAAAAAGGTGTGATTCAACTCAAATAAACTACGGCACAAGGAAAGTCCTAGCTCTCGAAAGGAGGACTGACTCTTTGTATTAGAAAACGTCGTGTACTCTTTGTTTCAATAAGGATTCGGGGACTAAGAAACACAATAACTTATTACTTGATGAGCACACACCATAATCTCTCTGTTTATTTGCCGTATTAATCGGTGCGTAGGAGAATATAAATTAAATATGTGACGTCAGTGGCTTAAGCATAACTCGGCCTTAGCCCACAAGAAGACTTAGTGAGTGTGACTCATAAAAAATATACACTATGATTAAATATGAAACATGATTTTCCTTTGTTCATAAACGTACCATTTTTATTTATTTTAAACTATTCTACATGACTACACTATGAAAAAACGTATACCACTGACGTCAGCCTTTTTATCTATAAGCACATATCTACTCCTTGTACCCTTTTAATTGAACCTTTTGCTATTATATAAGGTATCTTAAAAAAGAAAAGCGACTGTTTCTACATAACTCATTAACCCTAATGATAATGATGATACGATAAAGGAAGGAAGATACAAGACAATCTTAGGAAAGCGTCACCGAGGAGTCCATGAATGGCTGTGCCTTATGAAAAAAAACCCTTACTTTTTTACGCTTGGGCATAAGTATGAAGTTATTTGCCTGCGATGATCATTTCGGGTGTATAAAAAGTAGTGCTTCAGCAACTCTATGTACTTGTAAATGTATCTGGAAAGAGACATAAATAGAGAAACAGAGCGTGAGAGAGAGCAGGGAAGGTCTCTTGGATGAAGGCAGAGAGACAGAGACAAAGAGAGAGACGGTGCTCTAGATAGCATAGCTGTATTGTCATCTGAGTACTTCTTCGTCTTCTCATTGAATTCGTCCACCACGACTTGAGCTATCCACTTGAGATCTCCTGAGTGTCTTTGAGAATGACGGGCGAGAGTCCAGGGGATGAGGAGCTTCCATTGGCTCCTCCTCCTCCTCCTCTTTCTCCTCAGCCTTCTTCCCAATCCGACGAAGATATTGCCTCTTGCAATCACTTTGCAGATGCCTCCGATTCCGTCAAGTATCTACAACTCAAATTGAGGAAAATGGTGAGTTCTAAGGGAATCCGGGACAGGTACTCCTCCTCCTCCTCCTCCCTGACTGACTGGAGTCTTTGATCCATCGTCAGAAATACAGCTTGCGGTATCACGCTCCATTGATCACTCTTTTGAGTGATGATAGAATGGCATTACTAATGGGAATGAAGGCAGGCATCCATCCATCCATCCGTCCTCCGTCTCTCAAGGACGACTCATTGACTTGACTTGAGCTGACCTGAGTTCGTTGTTCTCCTCCTCTCTTCCTTGTCAGTCGAGCTTGATGTTTGAGATGATGAA
The DNA here is from genome assembly GCA_013387185.1 of Caligus rogercresseyi. NCBI lineage: Eukaryota > Metazoa > Arthropoda > Copepoda > Siphonostomatoida > Caligidae > Caligus > Caligus rogercresseyi. The sequence continues at coordinate 4,170,453 of CP045899.1, forward strand.
TCCTTTGATTTCTGTGCAGGGGCGGAGTGGCCAGCGGGAGTACCGGGACTCTTCTCGTTAGGCCGCTGGCCTCAAGAAACATAATGGCCGTTGACAGCCTCGCCTCCCAATAGCATAGTGTGGCCTGCCTGTCTAAGGGTGGCGAGGGCATACTTATTGTCCCGGTGGATCCAGATCCATTCTTCCCACTCCGTTCCTGCTTCCAAGTGTCAAGTGTCTCCTTCAATCCAATCCAATGCAATGCTCTTGAATGGAGTGAGCTAGCTATTGTAAAAGAAAGAAGTGTTTGTGAGGGAATGCTGGAGGCTCACATGCTTTGCCTTGCCTTTGAAGCCTTTAAAGCCTTTGAATGGCTCTTATTGAAAGACATGAAAGCGTGTTGACTCCTCGATACTGAAGAAGACTGGAGTGCCACTGTTCAAGACAGGATATGCCATGAAGGGGGTGGATCGGAGCCTTAATGCTACTTGATCCTGAGCACTTGATTTGAGATGGCTTCGATGAATGGATCCCCTAACACTTAGATAACAACATTGACTAACAGAATTGAAAGAATGATGAAGAGGCAGCCTTATAGCAACACGACTGCCTTTATAGAGTAAATGTATCCAATAAAAAAGATGTTAAAACACGGCATTGGACTGGTATAAGCCTTGATTGAATAGGTCTGTTAAGACTTGAATTCGATATGAGATAAAATATCTTTTGAAAAGAGTAACATGATGGAATAATGTTTCCCTTGATATTCTTAAATTAATTATATAAAATGAACACGACTGATGCATATGAATTTGGAATTTTTCTTTCTTTTGGTGTTGATTAGAGGCAAGCCATTGCGTCTATCATCTATATAAATAAAGATTATATTTTGTTTAATGTCTTCCTTTTAGGGCTGTGTGAACTGCGACCATTTCCGTAATATTTGGCGTGAGCTTGTTCCGGACCTCCTCAGCCCCGCACCGGACATGGACTACTTAAGCCCCCAGGGACACTTACAGGAAGACCTCATTTCTTCTCGCCTCCTGCAACCCTCAGCGCCTTTCTCTGTCAAAATGAGAGTCCCTCCGATTTCCTAAGGGACCTCTCCTCCCGATGTGGTCCTCCCTCTACATGCGGGAAGCGCTTTAAGATGGGGGAGGCGGCATATACCTGTGTGGATTGTGGGATTGATCATTCCTGCGTTCTTTGTGCAGAATGCTTCTCTCAAAGTCTTCACCGCGGACATAAATACAAGATGGGGACATCCAACGGTGGGGGATACTGTGACTGCGGAGATAGTCAGGCATGGAGAAAGGATCCGTACTGCGAAAAGCACTTTAGAGGAATCTCTAATCAAGATCAAACCCCATCCGATCCCATAGAGAGCATTCCAAGTGGACTTCGTCCACTCATGACGCAAACGCTTACATCCATTCTCCGCTATGCGCATGACATTCTCACCCTGGACACCTATCTCTCTGATCACGCTATATTCAAAAACAGCCACAGGAAGAACTCTATTCCCTTGTGGTATATAACGATGAAATTCATGGTTTTGATGATGTCATATATAAGCTTCCCCGCGCAGTGGACTGTGATCGAAGCATGGCTGTGGGTCTTGCCACCCTTATTGACGGCGAAGGGCGGGCCCTTGTCAAATGTGGTCCCTTTCAGGAGTGTTTTGAGGCCAAAAAGAAGATTGAGCGCTCCAATTCCCGGCGTGAGACAAAGCCCCTTCGTGTTGTCATCATGCCCAATCAAGCCATTGCGCATCAAAACTTTGCTTTACGACTTCTAGACTGGATACAAGAGTTGTTAGGAGTATCTGATGGGTTTAAAGCCCTCTTTTCAGACGCCATGCTGGCTAAAGAGGGAGATGGAAAGGATCCTTCTCTGGTAGAGTCTTTTTTCCGCCATGATACGATCTTATGGAAGCAGGCGCGGGGCAAGGTTCACCACCTCTTGCTCTCTGGGATGTTGTACAGCGAAGAGGCAAAGTTGAAGTTTGCGAGGCTCTTTACGCGCTGCTATGGTATGATGATGAAAGACTTTATCCTGGACGACCAGCATCACTCTTCTTCCATCACATCTCTTACGCTACAACTCTTTTCCGTGCCTAGCTTAGCACACAAGCTTATATCCGAGGACGACGTCTTTGCCAACGTCCTTCAGACTTTCATATCCGAGTGTGAGCGGACGTCGCAATGAGCGTGGAAAGATCGAGTTCCCTCGCATGAGCATCACGTCTGCCTTTGTCCGCTCTCACTACATTCTCCACGACATTAAATACCTTCTCACCATGCCGCCAGACGTCTGGAATGACAATCTGCGCAAAGGATTCCTTCACGGGCTCGACAATCTCCTCAAGGTTCTCTCCTGGATGCAAGGCATGGACTCCCAGGTCCGGCAGACAAGCCGCCACTTGGAATTTGAGCTCCGGTGGGACTCTGCCTTCCACTTGCAAATGAAACTCAATCTCATCATATCATCTATATACAAATGGGTAGCCACGGACCGTGTGGTCTTCATCAAGGCCGTCCGTCTTCTCTTCAAGGCCCTAGAGCGCCTCTCTGCAGTTCCGCCGGAGCCCCGAATGCGAGTCATGGTGAGCGACCAGGTCTTTGAGGTCATCGACTACCAAGTCTCCAGTCGGCCCATCAGCATCCACTTTCCCGTCACACGCATGCTCGCAGGCTTCTGTCTCCTCATGGAGAAGTTTGAGTTGAGCTACGCCTCTTCCTTCTTCGACATCGAGTCCCGCCCTGACGCTCTGGGTATGATTGAACTTCCCTTGCGGACCATGGCCCTCGTGGCACAGGTGCAGGCGGGCATGTGGCGCCTTAATGGGGACTCCCTATCGGATCAACTGCGGACCTATCATCTCCCAAGCTGCTGCGGGGAAATGTTTGACAAGGATATCATCATGCTCCAATGGGGAGCCGCTCTTCTGGACCCAGATCAGCTCATTGTCCTCCTACTTAATAAATACGGCCTCGTGAACTGGGCAAGTCCGGACTTTGATTTCTCTGAAGAGGATAGCATACATCAAATCATTACCCTGGTAGAGGATCTCTTTATCACGCTCATATTCATTCTGGGAGAGAGATATAAGCCTGGAGTAGGAGAAATATCTCCTGAAAAGGCCCTCGAGAGGGAGATCATTCAGTTGCTCTGTGTTGGACCCTTAAGCTTCTCCTCTATTGTGAAATCCCTTCCGGACGGACATCATCGGGAGGCAAGTGTGGAGAAAATTATACAAACCATTGCAACATTTAAAAAGCCCACGTCCACCACGGGAAGGGTATTTTGAGCTCAAGGCTGATTATCATGCTCAGTACAACGTCTTCTATTATCATTACTCCCGTGAGGAGCACTCCAAGTCTGAAGAGGCCCAACGGAAGCAGAAGAGCCTAAAGGGGCAACCCGAGTGCAATCCTCCACCCCCGCCGCCGTCCTTCAGCCCGTTCTTTGCGAGGGCAGAGCGCTTGCTTCGCTCAAGGCTCCTCTCTTATCTTATGTCCCTTGTGCTTAAGCGTGCAGACAATCTCAAGTCCCGCTGCTTCTCCGAGAACCAAGTGCACCGCGTCCTCCATCTCATCGGGCTCTGCCTTTACGAGCAGGAGCGCTATGCGCACCGCGTTGGACACGCTGAGCTCTTTACCACAAAGGCCTCCGAGTTTAATGTCCTTGAGCTCCTGGAGCAACTTGGTGGGAATCAACGGATTGCGAGCCATCGGGACCTCCTTCACTGGGTCATTAAGCTATGGAAAAAGACAATGAGCGCGGAAGAGATGGACGTTGATGAAGGAGACAAGGAGAATAATGCAGAGAGCAGTTCGGCCTCTGCACAGCGGGCAGAGGAGCTAAAGCGACAACGTGCGGAAATGGCCAAAGTGCGTCGACTCAAACTCATGGCTCAAATGAAGTCCGCGCAAGTTAAATTCATGCAGGATAACGCGGAAGAAATGATGCAACAAGACGGTGGCAGTCAGTCAAAAGAAGAGGAGAACTCCTCAAATGAAGAAGAGGCCGCCGCATCCTCAAATATGATTTTAGGGTCCACCAAACACCTGCAAAGAGTAAGTGAAGGCCCCTTCACCTGCATACTCTGCCAGGAAGAGGAAGCCTCCCTTCCCAAATCCGAAGGGAGTTCGCCTCTTGTCATGGCAGCCCTGATTCAAAAGTCCACAGTCCTCTGGAAACGTAGGGTGCCCAGCCTCAACTCAATGACTTCAGCCTTCCCCGATGAAAAGAATAAGCTGAGTCGCTTCCCCCTTCTGACTTCGGATCTTTCCCCCTCACCCCACATATCCAGCTGCGGACACATCATGCATTCAGCCTGCTGGACCAAATACCATGGAGACATTCTTTCACAAGAGCGGCTGCGTAGCCGCATGCGAAACCTACGCGGCTTCGATGTGGATAAAGGAGAGTTCCTTTGTCCCCTATGCCGATGCATCAATAACACAGTCATCCCCCTTATCCCAAGACCCAAAGAGGAGATCAGTAAAGAGAAGGGAGAGCTAGGATTTAACGCATGGATACACGGACTAGAAGTCGCGCTGCGCTATAAGAAGAAGCTCAACACATCTGAGACACAAAGAGAAATAGGGGAGGAAGAAGAAGTTGGAGCTCAAGAAGAGGAAGAAGGTGTATTTTACTATACATGCCCCTTAGATCAAGTCCTACAGGAAATCACACCCTCTGAGGCTGCACCTGCCTTTGCAGCCCTCTTTAGCCGCTCTGGGAAAGATACTTTACATTCATCCAGTAGTAGCATATCCGACATGGCGAACCTCTTTGCCAACTTCACGGCGACTTCCATGGGATCAGTGCGGAAGCAGATCATTTTGAGGAGCGTAAAGTCCTCTGGGTATGGTCCTCTATCGCTTACACCATCCACTCCACCATTTGGTCCCTGCGTGAACAAGGAAAATCTCTATTCGGCTCACTTAACTCCCGCCTATCCGACTGTCTTAAATCCCTCGTATCATTCGGAGGAGTCATTGCCTCAGGATCACATCGCATCGTGCGAAGTCACGCCTTAAGGCTCCTATCCATTATCCTAGAGGGATCATCCGAGGATGGAGAGCATTCCAGCATATTCCAGCTGGATGCCTTTGGCCTCCTCGTGAGCCTGACCTACGTCTTGCCCAGCCTCTTCATTGAGGAAAGGGCGTCACTCCACCTTCTCCCATTGGGACGATCAGGACCTTAACGCACTAAGACTCCTCTTCCTATTCCATACAGTGCAAATATTCCTCACCAAAGATGAATTCAGTCATGACGAAAGGGCCCTTTCCCAGGATGGACCCGCTCTGCGTCTCCTTAAGGCCACCCGGGAAGCCGTAGGATTCACACCAGAGGGGCTTGAAGGTCTAAGTGAAGCCTCTGTGATCAAGGACCTTAAAGAGGCCTCCCTTCCCTTCATGCGATGTGCAGTACTCTTCTATATGAATCTTACATGTGTCTCTACTGAAGCACATGATGCACCGCCCTCAATAGAGAACGATTTTGATAGACTATCACACTTTCTGGGTTTCAACCTGGAAGGCCTTCTAAAGAGTCCCTGTGCAACGAACCTTGCGGTTCGTTGGGCTCGACATCCATCCTTACGAAAGGGGGATCTCCTTGCATCGTCATCTCTCTCATACCCTTTGTCCATCAATCGCTTAGTGGATCTTCCTAGGGAGTATTGCGAGTTTATCAACATCGTGGCTTCCTTCAAGTGTCCCAAGTCTATCTGTGAAGACTCACGCTATCCCGCAATGTGCCTCATCTGTGGACAAGTCCTATGCTCACAGTCATACTGCTGTCAGAGCAACGTCAATGGACTCCAGGTCGGAGCATGCATTGCCCATGCACACGAGTGTGCGGGAGGATTCGGAGTCTTCCTTCGCGTCCGAGAGTGTAAAGTCATCATCATATCCGGACAATCCCGGGGATGCATCATTGATCCCCCATATGTGGATCAGTATGGAGAAACGGACCTGGGCTTCCGACGAGGGAATCCCCTCTCACTCTCTCTGGAGCGATATAGGGAAATTAACAAAATCTGGCTGACCCACGGGATACCAGAGGAAATCTCCTATAGCCTTGAAACAGCGCAACACTTCATGGATCCACCATGGCAGGACCTATAAATACACTCATGCATTGTAGATAAATAATTATATTTTATGTCCATTAGGTGATAAGTCTTATATATACATATAATCTCCTTCTTTATTCAGAGTAATAATTATAATAATGCTAATTGTAATGACATTATCAGCAGGTCGTCTTTGCAAGCTTTTAGACTACAACACAAAAAAGTTATTATCTTATCGAACTGTTTGTGAGACTTTCTTCTTCATTTTTTAAATTACAATTATTAATTATGTCCTCACTCACGATAATATATATGATGTATATTATTTTATGCTAGTCTATGAAATTGAAACAATATATCTACTTATATTATGTGCATTGCTTAAGTTTTTTGCTTTTTTTTTTTTTGTTGATATCTAAGGATTTCAAAAAGAAAAAAATAATGACCCTAAAGACACTTGCTAGTTATCGGACTTAGGTTTCAACGCCAGAGCGCCTCTACTATCGATTATGATTATTGGGTAGGTCGAATCTACCAGTGATACATATCTGCCATTGATACCGATAATTTTAATCTTTTAAATTACCTAGTACCGATTGCATTGTTTGTGTTGTCAATAAGTAGTGTTAAATTGAAAAAGGATTTTTTTCGTTAAGAATCTGGATTAATCGAAAAGGACATGTTTTTGGTTTTCAGAATCAAAAATTAATATAATAAAAATCTATCGATACTGTTTTATCCTGAACTTGTAGATTTGCAAGAATCTACCCGTATGGTTTGGATGCTGCCCGTCACATGACCAGTAATACCAGATTATATATTTATTTTGTCGTATCTCAGCTTTGTTAAAAACCTAGTTAGGCTAAAAAGAAATAAATTAAGTATTTGGGGTATAAGCTAAGTTTTGGGTTGCAATTATTCATTATTGTTAGTGGAGATGTGTTTTTATGGTTGTCCTAAACATTTGAAGAAATGTATTTGATGATATGTGGAATGATTGTATATAATTTATATGGTGTTAGTCACAGATAACATAAATTCCTGAAGCAACGTCTGGTAGATATATTTTGGAGATTTGCTTGTACTTGACTTTCCTATTCGAGTTTGATTTCAAGTCATTTGATTTATATCATAGGAACAACAAGGGATTGACCAATATAGAGTCAGCCCTCGCTACTTCACCCTTCGACATCTCGCAGTTCTTTTACTACGCAACGACGGGTTGCTCCCGTTTTTTTCACGAGATATATTGTTTCATAATATATATCAACATCGCAACCCTCATATATATCGCGGTGGTCGTGTAGTGGATCCGGGCCGTCACGAATTTGCGAGGGACGACTGTATAAAGCTCTCTTTTCTGCGTACTTTATTATTTTTTCTACGCATCTTTGTGAAGTGCCTGGTTTTCCTGATCAATAGTGAAAATTTTATTACTAGTTCCTAGAAAGACTTCACTATTTCTTCATAACATACATGCATAAATAACCCCTACTGACTTTCTAGTTTATGTCGTAATACATATATGTTTATGTGCTCATATTGAACTTTACTTGTAAATATACAATCTTTCAAATGTAATCTGAGTATTTGAGCACTTAATATCAAATATTAAACCATGTTTTATGAATGTACGTACATTTTCAATCGGTAAATTTGAGAAAAATATACCGATCTATTTACTTAAATAGATTGGACACACCTTTTACAGACTACCGATACCGGTGTTGGATTTTCCTACCGAATCCTAACTCTCGAAATGACTAATATTCCCAAACACCATTTGAACTCAAAATTGGAAGTTGCGAATTTGCGTTCTTAATCGTTCATTTTGTTTTGCTTTTGGTCCCATGCCGCTTATTTTTCATCTTATAATAAAGTAAAATAACGTTTCTTTATAATAAGAAGGCCACATATTTTATAATATTATTTCCCTTGTTCTATGAATACATATTTTTACCATGGTGTCATAGATAGCGAAGTTTATTTTTCAGCTTATTCGTTCGGTGAGGAGTAATTCCGGTCTTGCATTGAGTATTCAATTATATAATGACCTTTATTAATGTAGGCTTGTGAGTGTTCCGTTAAAAATAATTTTTGCATCCGTTCTGCGTTTCATTTCACGATTCAATATTATTTTTTGATTTTAAAGAAATATAATTTCGACTAGGTTATGGGAATTTGTACCGATAAAAATGGCAGAGAGGAATTTAAAAATATTTTTTTTGATTAAATAAAATCCCAAGCATAAGTGTTTCATCTCCATGTTAAAAGAATCTCGTTTTTCTTCGAGGTAAAATAGATATTCTTGGTCATTCATTGCGATAAAGACACTCATTCCCGTAAAATGAATTTAATTGAACAGTTATAGAGTTGTTCCCAATTGGGAATTACCTATTGATAAGCGGTACTTCGGTAGATCGGTAGGACTTGCGATATATATTTTTCTACCGATATCTTTTTGTTCCTTGTCAATACTATCGAATAGTGCTACCGATTGCATTATATCTGTCCATACGTAGCGGTAGTTTCAAAAGTTTTTAAAATCAAAATCGTTTTATTTCCAAAATGAATGCTACCCCCTTAGGATAGGGCTATTGATTGATAATATGAAATACCAATTAAATTGGTATTCCAATATTATTGACGGTGGACTTTTTCTCCCAGGAACGATTTTTTCTTCATAAAACTATCGAATACATTATGCATTATTTCTATCGGCAGCAGTAGATTTAAAAGTGGTAATTTCAAAATCTTGAGGTCTCCTAATTAAAATTTTTTACATCTAGACAAATAATGTAAGATACTATTTTACTGCATCTTATCACGATATATATATATATATATATATCGACTAACGAATGTAAATCGGTATTCGGTACTACCGACGGTAGATTTCAAATACCGATTATACGATATTCGGTAGAATCTACCAAATACCGTACGATTGTCAATCGGTGCGATATTTGTACTAAGTACAAGATAAAAGTGGAAGCGCTCCCTTGTGTGAAGAACTTGAACTTGCAAAATAAATAAA
>CP045899.1:4179659-4200119 GCA_013387185.1 Caligus rogercresseyi
ATTTTCTGTTTCTTAGTGATAATAGAAGACGACATAGAAAGTTTGAACAAAATCGGTTAAGATTACGGCGGAGCTAACGGGAGTGTCAAAAGTTTTAAAAATTTGTAGGAAAAAATATAACTTTCCCTAAATTATTCGAAAATGGTGGGCGTTACGATTTTATAATTATTATTAATTTAAGGAAATATAATTAACTACAGACACATATTTGATGTTTTTTAATTAAAACAAATTTTCTTTAAAAACAAAGAAAAATGGAGTTGTGTAATGTTAGCATATTCATAGCTTTTTGTATCAATTAACTTCACTTGCCTGTAGAATGACTTGTTCGCTTCAGAGTAAAATAATATTTTAGTTTAGTGTAAAACTTGGATGATAAATCCAAAAATGACCTTGGTGTGATTTTATTAATTCAGAATTCAGTACAATTGAGTTTACATCATATGATTCAGAGCTTGTATGACCTATAAGAAACGATTATGTAAAAAATAATAATAATGTGTTTTTTAGATTTGTGTCAAGGTATCCTCTCAAAATTTGTACTTTGTCTCTGACGCATATAAGTCATTATATGCGTCATTTTGTACGCGAATATGTTTTTTAATGTAATTAAAACTCTTACTTATTAAATTGACGGGATTTAGTATACCCAAAATATTAAGGCAATATAAATATATAATATATCAGGAAACGACCGGGTAACCGGCCCGGTGTCAAAGGAATCCACAGGGCTCTGGGACTTAATATATTAAATCATTCGTCATTCTGTAAGCGATGACGTTTTTTTAGAAAATAATTGGGACTGATGTATGAACAACTTCAGCATGGACAGCGATAGAGCTATTTTGACAGGAACAAATTTTACACGGTTTAAAACGCACGCCTTATATAAACATGAGGGGCCGGTTACCGGAAAAGAGAGTCAAGAGTGGACGTCCCATCAACAATCGTCAAATATAAGGCTCCACTGATCATAGTTGGGAATCTTTTTTTTTTGGGTGTCATGAAAGCATTCGGGCCTAGACTTCAAACTTGTTGGAGATCCCTCGATCCCTTCCTTCCTCCATCACTCTTCTATCTCTTCCCAGAAACTCCGGGATAAATGCCTTGGACACAAGAAACGAGTCTCCTCCCTCCCTCCATTAAGAAAGACACATTCCCCTCACTCGACTTCGTGAGTGGAGTCCTAACCATCGTCGGTCTTCGTCAGTCAAAGGACTTCCTTCCTCATCTTCGTTAGAGAGCTTCCCCGTCCCTCCTCTTCGTGAATGGAGCCCTACCCTCGTCGGACTTTTTTAGAGAGCTTCCTATCCCTCGTCTTCGTTAGAGAGCTCCCCGTCCCTCCTATTCGTGAATGGAGTCCTACCCTCGTCGGACTTCGTTAGAGAGCTTCCCATCCCTCGTCTTTGTTAGAGAGCTCCGTCCTCCTCTTCGTGAATGGAGCCCTACCCTCGTCGGACTTCGTTAGAGAGCTTCCATCCCTCGTTCTCGTCTAGAGAGCTCCCGTCCCTCCTCTTCGTGAATGGAGTCCTACCCTCGTCGGACTTCGTTAGAGAGCTTCCCATCCCTCGTCTTCGTCCAAGGAGTTCCTTCCTTCGTCTTCGGCATAGGGTTCCCCGTCCCTCCTCTTCGTTAATGGAGTCCTGCCACTCGTATTCATGAATGGAGCCCTACCCTTCATCTTCGTGATCGGAGTTCCGTCTTCCATAACCTCCCCCATATTGAAGACTTTTTTCTCTTTTTTGGAGTTTGCTATTGAACGCCTCAGTCCTGTATTTCTATGAAATAAGTATCATGATGTCCTGATGAATCTAAGTCCAAAGGACATGAAGATCATAAAATCTCGGTGAAGGAGCCTTGATCATCAAACCTAACAGGACTACCCCTCCCACCAGACTAACGCTCCCGGACTATCACCCCTTGCCATTTACTCCCATTACTAATATTTTTTATCCCATGAAGTCTGCTTATGAAGTTAACTATGTTTTTTTGTGACAATTGACCAGTTTAAAATTGGAATGTAATCAGATAAAATAATAATAATACTTTAGTTTACCATAATTTAATAATCTTATGTTTCTCATTTCAAATCTCGCAATAATTGTAACTGGTCACCAAACCTATCAAAAATAGTATAAAAAGTGCTAATTAATTTTATTTATTTTCTAAGATATGTCGTTAATGATTAAGCTAATAAAATTTTACTTTAACATGACTTGAAAGAGTCTTACTATGGATATATAATTTCTTACAAATCCAAGAAGTTATAGGCGTCACTTTGAAATAAATCATTTTAACTACTTTTCACTAGTGCTTTACACTATTTACACTTTATTGAATTTAACGTGAATGCATGTTAGAAATATATAAATAAAAATTATAGTTTAAAATTTATTCAGTAAATAAAGTCAATAAAAAAAATTATGGCATTAAAAAATCAAGTATAAATATAATCAAAATCTACTGATATAAAAATATCATCCCCCAAAAATTGATCTTTTGAAATGAGAATATACGATTACCATTTGGTAACGCCAGTTAGTGTTACCTGGATAGGAAGAAAAAAAGAAGGGAGAGAAGTGAGGCAAAATACTCCCTCCCTTCTCTTTCTTTTTCTATCCAGGTAACACTAACAGCCTTACCAAATGGTAATCGTATATTCTCATATCAAAAGATCAATTTTTGGGGGAGAGTACGTATTTGCTTATATCTCTTAAAGTATAGCGATTTTTAGAAAACCAAACATATCAAATGAAAGCTTGGTTAACCAGCTTTAATATTTTGGTATACTAAATCATGTCAATTTAATAAGTACATTAAAAAAAGCCTATTTCGCGTACAAAATGACGCATATAATAGATTATGTATGCGTCAGAGACAAAGTAAAATTTTGAGAGGATACCTTGACGCAAATCTAAGAAACAAATTATTATTTATTTTTTTCATAATCGATTTCTTATAGGTCAATACAGGCTCTGAATCATATGATGTAAACTCAGATTGTACTGAATTCTGAACTGATAGAATGCAACCAAGGTCATTTTTGGATTTATCATCTAAAGTTTTACTAAACTTAAAAGTACTATTTTACTCTGAAGCGAACAAGTCATCTTCTACAGGCGAGTGAAGTTAATTGATACAAAAAAGCTACGAAATAAGCTAACAATACTCACTCTCTTTCTTGCTTTGTTTTTACTGAAAACTTTGTTTTATTAAAAAACATCAAACATACTTCTGGTAATAAATTAGATTTCCTGTAAATTAATAATAATTATTGAAGTCTGTAACGTCCACCATTTTGAAGAAATTGGCGGAAAACTATATTTTTACTAAATTTTTAAAACTTTGACCTCGTTGTGTGACCTCGTAATGTTGACCGATTTTGTTCAAACTTTGTATGTCGTTTTCTTTTATCACCAAGAAACATAAAATTCACAATGTTGCTAACATTTCGAACATTTGAAAAATAAGAACAACCCTATATATATATATATATATCGTGGGGAAAAACTTGAAGAGTTCATGTCGTTGTATGATCTGAGTCTACAAAATGTCGGATGTACTCCGACTTTTGTGGGCGGAATGGGCCAGTCTATAATAGATCTGACCTTGACAAACCATTGGAGTCACCACCTTGTTTCGGAATGGAGAACTGAAGAACAATACTCAGGATCTGACCACAGGTTCTGTATCTTCAAAATCAATGCAAGCAGGACCTTTTCCGGAGGTTTGAATCTGAAGAGCATAGATTGGTGCAAGTTTGCATCCATACTAGAGACTAAAACACTTCCCTTGGGAAGTAGCTGTTTGGACACATGTGCAATGGATCTAGAGGCTTCCAACATAGCTGGTGAAATCTCTGAATCTTTGAAGAATTCAAGTAGGGTGATGTCTGGTACCTTGAGAAAGGTAAACCCTTGGTGGAGCAATGAGCTTAGGGTACAGCGACGCAAAGTCAAATTTCTTCAGCGTAAGCAGCAGTATGAAATGTACAAAGTCGAAAAACAATTGTATAAAACAATGATTATAAAGGCCAAGAGGGAGGCATTCAAAGCGTGGATTGGCACTTTGGAAGGTCCAGAGATATATCTCGGCTAATGAAGACCAAAATGAATCATACCAATGCTCGTGTAGGTATCTTGAACGGACTTTTGGACGAAAAAGAGAGCTTGAAGTCGCTTCTAAGAGAGCATTTTCCTAATTCTAAGGACGTCAACGATACTAACCATGAAGACGGTACTTCCATTAACCTTGAACCCCATATAAAATACTTTGACGAAGATCTTGTGAAGTGCGCCATTTTAAGTCTTAAGTCAAACAAAAAGCCAGGCCCTGATCTAATTCCTCCACAAGCTTTTAAGAATCTGCCCCATGGTTTTATAGTGAGATTAACGGATCTCTATAATTTAGTTTATTACTCGGGGTATACTCCCAAATGTTGGAGGATAAGTAAAGTAATATTCATTCCCAAACCGGGTAAGGATAATTATTCCGAACCTCGAGCCTTCCGCCCCATTTCACTCACCAATGTGGCACTAAAAATCTTAGAACGAATGCTGCAGTGGAAGATCTTTGAGAAATGTAGTTTGGCTCTGCCGAACCAATTTGCATTTACAAGAGGAAGGTCCACTGATACAGCCATCAGCAAACTCGTGGACTCAATTGAGAGCAGCTACCACCGGAATGAAGAGGCCCTTGTAGTATTCTTGGATATCGAGGGTGCTTTTGATCGGATTAGCTTTGATCATATCATAGATGGAATGAGGAAGTATGGAGTGGACAATATGACAATCCGATGGTATGCCAACCTACTGAAGAATAGAACTGTTTTTGCAGAATTGGGTGGCGAACGTGTTTCAGTTTCACCAACCAAAGGATGCCCACAAGGAGGAATCCTATCGGCCCTTGCATGGAACCTTGCTTTCCAAGAAGCTATAGACCTTCTCAAACCACCGGTTTATACAGTTGCTTACGCTGATGATCTGGCTTTGTGTGTTCGTGGTACGGATCGTCAAACCATTAACAGCTTGATGCAAGGTGCCCTTAATAGGCTTAAAAGTTGGGCAAACACTAGAGACACTACCTTCAGTTCAACCAAAACAAAATATATGCTTTTTTCAAAAAGAAGAAAATGCAAGGATACTTCCCTCTACCTGAATGGAGCCAAGATTGAGGGAGTTCGAACATTTAAATATCTTGGCGTAATAATTGACGATAGTCTAAACTGGAGAAAGCACATAGAATATGCAATCTCTAAGGCTAAGAGGAGTCTCTTTGCCCTGCGAACTTTTGTTGGATCCGACTGGGGGCTTAGCCCACGAAAGTCTAAATGGATCTACGAGACCTATGTTCGATCTATAGTGAGCTATGGCGCTATTGTTTTTGCACCTAAACTTCTAGGCACTAGGTTCATCAAAAATGAACTTAGTAAACTACAGAGACTTGGTCTGATGAGCATAACAGGAGCTATGAGGTCTACACCTACTGCGACTATGGAAGTACTATGTGGGCTCCTTCCACTTCATCTATTTGTAATGGAGCGTGCGAGTTTAATTAGGCTTCGGACTAAAAAGGAAACTCCACTGAAATGGTTCGACCACCTACAAAGAGGACACTTGCAATATTTAGATAAATATTTGCAAGTAAAAAATATCCCAACTCCTCCACTTCGGATCCCTTTCTGGTCCAATAATCTAGGCTACGACATAAAAAACAATTGTTGTATGAATGATTTTGATCTTGTTGGTTACACTGACGGGTCAAGAATCAAGGATCAAACTGGCGCTGGATGGGCTATAACGTGTGGGGACAATGTACTTGATCAAAAGTTCTTAAGACTTGAAGACACAAACACAGTGTACCAAGCTGAAGTGGAAGCCATCAGAAACATATGTATTAATCTCAATGGGGATAAAATTGAACAAAAGAGAATAATAATCCTTTCCGACAGCATGTCGGCTATCAATAGTCTGGACATTAAACCAGGTGACCTTCTGAGTGCAGAAATTCTCGCGTGTAAAGACGCCATCAATAATTATAATTGTAAAATCACGTTAGGATGGATCAGAGGACACAATGATAGCACCGGGAATGAATACGCAGATATGTTGGCAAAGAATGGCGCCATGAGAGGTACACCAATCTCAGTACCAGTATCTATGTGCCAATCAAAGAATTCCCTAAGACAAGAATCTTTGAAAGAATGGCGAATTGCTTGGCAAAGTATGAAGTGCTGTCGTCAAACAAAACAGTTCATCACTGAGCCCTATGTTGGGAAGAAGATCTTCAGTTTCAAGAGAAACCAAATTTCTGTCATTGTTGGAATGGTGAGCGGTCACATTCATCTAAATCGGCATCTCTTTAAGATGGGGAAGGTTGAGAGCCCAACTTGCCGGCTCTGTAACGACGACGAGGAAACTCCATATCACCTCATCTACAATTGTCCTTTTACACGACAGAAGATAAGACAACTCGAGGGAAATATCGGTGAAAGAAGGTTGTCTCTGGAGGAATATATTTTTAGAACATTTAAATGTTTATGCACTTTTAATGATATTTTTATTAATAAAGACAATAGCTACTAGATAGGTCACTACCGGCTGATACCGGATTAGGTTCCGGTGAGGTGGGTCTATTCTAGGAGCTAAACAAACATATATATATATATATATATATATATAATAGGTGTAGTAAAAATAAATCCATTATTTTTCCAATGGATGGCTTTAGTAATCTGTATCTCGCGTTGTACATGTGTGATCGAGTTACACTAGATGGTGTTGGAAAGATAAGCTATTTTACAGTTTTTCTTCTATAACGGCGAAAACGCAAGCCAGGCGGCTGAAAATGTGAATAGTGTTTTTGGTCCTGATACTGTAACAGCCAATCACGCACAATTTGGGTTTCGTCCGGTAAATTTGATGTCAAAGATGCACCACGCTCTGGAAGGCCAATTGTTGAAAATATCGATAAGATAATTGAAATCGTCGAGTCCAACCGTCATGTAAGCACTGTTTTGATTGCCCAGGAGCTAAACATTACCTAAAAATCGTCTGGAAACACTTAAATAAGGCTGGATACAAAAAGAAGCTCAATGAGCCTCATAGACCAAATTTCCAACAAAGTCGATCCACTTCTGAAGCAGATGGTTACTGGTGATGAAAAGTGGGTCACTTACGACAACGTCAAGCGAAAACGGTCGTGGATGAATCCCGGCGAGCCGGTGCAACGTTAGCAAAACCAGGATTGACGGTCAGGAAGGTTTTGCTGTGTGTTTGGTGGGATTGGCAGGGAATCATCCACTATGAGCTGCCCCCCTACTGCAAAACTCTTAATTTGGACCTGTACTGTCAACAATTGGAACGTCTGAAGGAAGCAATCACCCAGAAGCGGCCAGCTTTGGTCAGTAGGAGAGGAGTTGTGTTCCATTAGGACAACATATCGTTAGTGACTCGCCACAAGCTCCGGGAGCTTGGTTGGGAGGTTCTTATGCATCCACCTTATAGTCCGGACCTGGCACCAAGTGATTACTACCTGTTCTTCTCTATGGCCAATGGTCTTACTGTTGACAAATCCGCCTCAAGAGAAGCTTCTGAAAATCGACTATCCCACTTTTTTGCCAATAGGGACGAGAGTTTCTTTGATACATTCATTATGAAATTACCTTCAAAATGGCAACAAGTTATTGAACAAAGCGGTGCATATTTGACCTAAATCGGATAATTCTAACTATACTTAATAAAACCTTCAATTTAATGCAAAAATAACAGATTTATTTTTACTACATCTACTAACATATATATATGTATATATATATATTTATTTATATAATACTTGACGTTCGCGAAAAATTGGCGTTCGTGTATCGCCAAAAGTTATCTTCATCGTTTATTTTAAATTGAATCGTTCGTCGTTTGTCGTTCGACCTTTTGAAGACTTTTTTTTACAATAAATTTTTTTCTCGCCATTCTCACTAAGTGATGACGTTTTTTTTAGAAGGGAAATTTTTCCCGTGAAAAAGAAAAAACGAAAACGATAGGAATTTTTTGTCGTTCATCGTTCACGAACGACAAACGATTAAAATTGAACGACAAATCAACAAGTATGATATACATATATATATATATATATATATATATATATATATATATATATATATATATATATATATATATATATATATATATATATATATATATATATATATATATATATATATATATTTGATGTAATGCTGCATAGAAAAGAATATTATTGCTAAAATAATATTAAAAAAGGTGATACTCGAATTGCACATTCTCATTGAATTGACTTGACTTGTGACAGTTCGATCTTCAACTATAAAGCATAAATTTCATATATGCTCCAATTGGTCATCATAATTTATCTTCGTCAATGGCCTGCCAAAAATCATTCATTTTGTCAATTTAAAGTTAATTCTACGTCCTGGGTAATGAAACACTAACTGCTAATGGTCCTTAGGCACACTTTCTATGTTCTCATTGCATAAATGAATCGATGTTCGAATATATAAATAATATAATAAGTATTGTGATTGCTAATGGATACTAATAATAATTATTATACTACTCTCATTATCTTCATTGAAAGTAAATCAAGTGTGAAATACATTACATTTATTTAAAAAATTTATTTAATGCATAAAATATTACAATTCGATTACATATAAGGTAAAAAACTATGGTTGTTCTCTTAATAGAAGACTTATATAATGATGATGATATATAGAAATAAATATTCTAACATTTAAAAGTGTTGAATAAGTCTGAAAATGTTCTTCCGTGAATGACATATGCTATAGATATAATATGAGATAGATATATATATATAAATATTTTATTGCAACCACGTCAGTCATTACTTCCCAGGGCCAACAAGGATGTATCCCATGATGACAGACGAAAGTATTATATTGATGAGAATATATACTCCAAGAAGAATCTTTCGGAATCCCCCAGATTTCTCAGAAGGGTCCATTCGTTCCTCCTCAAAGTCATAGGTCTTTCGTGAAGGACTCACCATATTAGAGGCATCCTTATTGGAGGCGAACACCTCACCCGTAAGAGCAAGATGTGCTAGGCAGCTGACAATCACAAATACCGTAAGAACATAGTTGGCCTCATCTGGGAGCTTCGCCTTTTTCAAGTCGATGGAAAAGAAAATGGAGGCGATAGCAAGAATCTGCACGGAGTTGCCCACAAACCAATGCGCCCAGTTGAATATCCATCGGTTCTCTGTTCCTGGATGAGGTCGCACCTGTGCCATGAGTGGTTGCACCAGACACAAAATGAAGGTAACGATCCCAATGATGGGATGAGGGTTCTCCTGGAGGAAGGTCCAATCGTAGTTCCATCCTCCAATTTCGATCATGATGATGACCAAGGCTGCAATGCTGAGGAACACAACACTCATCATGAGGGAACGATGCCCCAAAAACCAAATGGGCATGCCCAGAGGTTTCTTATTGCTCCACGTTTCCTTGTAGTAGCGGCCAAGCATCATTCCCACGAAGGAGCAAAACATCCAGGAGATCACCATGAGCACACCATGGACCTTGATGAGAATGTCGCTCTTTTCTCCAATAGGAGAAAAGGCTTTCAAGCTAACGGGGGAGGCAGAAGCAGTTTTGATTGAGTGATATGATATCTTAGAGCTATCTGAAGGCCCTTCAGCCACAAGCAAGTGATAGTCATTGGCGCTAAAATCATAGGATACGACGTCAGCCTTACCGGGAACAGTCACATTCAGCTTTGAGTCAATGTCAAAGGAACAGGTAAGAACGTTGTTCACACTAGAAATCTTTTGATTAGTGACTGTTGGGAGATTCTTCTCTAAATCTGCACTTGTGGACTTCCCAAAGTTCCAGCTAAATTCGATTTGCGGCTTGTTCCCTACGTTGCGGCATGAGACTACGAGATCTTCTCCCATGGATCCGTCTAGTGAGAAACCAAGCGCCAAGTATCGAGCCCGATTATCAGCTCCTGTGAGGGACAGTCTATATTTGCTACCCGGAAGAGGTGCATAGCTTGCCATCACAGAGCAGCTTGAGCTTTCCACGCAGTTGGAGGGGGTTCCGATGCATCCCTTGGAGCTTCCACAGGTGGCGTACTCCCCAACCTTTTTACTCTTTGATGAGCCTTCAGGCTCAGACTCTCCTTCAGACTCAGATTCAGCTCCATATTCACCCTCTGCCTCACTTTCCGCTTCCCCCTCCGCTTCACTCTCTGGTTCGACCTCACTTTCTGCAGATCCGTCAGATTCTAGGAAAGCTCCAGGATACTTTCCACTCTTGACAATCCTCACACTTCTCATAGGCTCATTCGTCCAAAAAGTTCGAATGGCCCTCATCACCGTAGCGTAGAAGGTGACGATACTATCCAACTCCACGCCCTCCGTAGCCTTCCATAGTAGCGTGACCTTGTTCTTATTATCTGCACCATCTTGACCGATAGATCCATTGGATCCGATGCAGGGAACCACTTTTGCACCCCGGCTGTCCTCAAAAACTCCCACAATCTCCCCTTTAGCATTCCTTCCCTGTATCATGAAGCCCTTATAGAAGTCTTCCTTGGAATTTGACCTCAGGCTGAGGTACAGCCTGCTTCCCAAGGGGACTTCTTCGGACTCGATTTCGATGGAGTAAGGGATGGAATCAGTTTGGGGCTGTCCATGCGTGTTCTTGCTGGGCTTCATGCTGTCGCAAACGAATTTTTTGTCGGCGGGAGGGCCTCGGCTATAGGACACCGCATCCCTAATGAAGATAAGAGCTGTGAAGAATGTAAGCGACTTCATTGCGTTTCAGCGAGAATCAATGTGAAGGCCTCTCTGAAATATAATAGAAAGGATGGAAAGGTAAGTAGTGGGAGAGAAGGGGCCAAAATAATAGAAACATATATATATTTATTGATACGGTAAACACTGACTATCACCATTAATTATTTAATGGGGGAACGATATATTATAAATGGGCTAGGAATATTTTTGTTTTGTTGTAACTGACAAATTGTTCAAAACGGCTCTCCAATAGCTTGAATAATATATTACATTACCTACGTAAATTTTGAGCGTTCTTTTAGTTTTTCTCGCTTTGTATTATACTGATATTAAAAGTCCATTTGCAGAGGCCAGAATCATTTGAACGGCCCTCCAATGGCGGCAACCTTATACTGTACCTACCATGTAAATTTTGAGCTTTATTATAGTCTTCCATGCTATTTATTTTACTGATACATGTTAAAAGCAACAGGGTCTCCATTCGTAGAGGCAAGAGGGGTGGTATTCAAACTAATTGTGGGATTGTAAACTATTATAACTTCTTGAGGAACTCCATCTCACCCATTATATATAATAGATGATATTGGATGTTTAGAGCGATATGTTCATTTTTTATGGTACAAATTAATGCTTTAGATTTATATTCACTCGCATATTTGGGCGCCTACGGCGCCTATCTTGATAGGAAGGGGTCAAAAAATTGATCAAACACACAAACGGAAATAAAATGCTAGTTAGGTAGTAAAATCAGAAAAGGTGTATCCAATGACATTTTTTTTTCATTTCTGGTCCCATCACTTTGCAAATAGTTTTATTAGGTCCGCCTGGACCCAAGGATTCCATAGGTACTTCAAAGTTCAAATCTGACCATAAATGTGGGAGGAGATAGCGTGCGGACATACAGACGGACAGAGATTGGTGAATTAATATATAGATTCATTTATAATACCTAACATGGTGATTTTTGGGTCCTGATCGATGGTATATATATATATATATTTTTTTTTTGCCTATATGGTTCGATAGAATTGCATCCGACAGGATATAAATAAGCATTATAGCATTAAAATTAGACACTCGAATCTAGGATCTTATCAATGAGGTAGACCAAAAATGGCCGTCCCCTCTCGTGAGTATTCGAACCTGCACCCCAACATTGAGAGTTGAACAAGCCTTAACACGCACGGCTATTGCACCCCTATTGATATGGTATATTTTAAAAGAAACGTGGACGTTTGATTGAATTAATATTATTTGTTAGTATCAGGAGAATTAAGAAAGATAACTATTTTGAAAAATACAATCAGCGAAACAAATAATCAAGTTGTCAATAAAAAGGCGGAAGAAATTGAATTAAAATATACCTTCAAATGGTCCACAATTGTGTACCGTAAAAATGCCCAAGCTTAATACTTGTTGGTTAAGAAAGTATTTTATAATATGCAGATATTTTTCTTATTTAAGTGTATTTATTGCTCATGTCTCCACCAGGATTATGTGTTCTACTATCAAAGAGACTATTAACATTAATGAGGAGATTCACAAGATCGAGCGAGATTATTTATAACTAAAAGGTCTCTAACACGCTTTGTTAAAAAATTTCATTTTTTTTCCTTATATTTGTATATGTGGATAATTTCAAAGAAGTCTAAAGGATGAAAAAATGCTCTGTGTATTATATAAAAAACTGATATTTATTGATAAAGATCTGATCTCAAAGTAGGTGGTAATTGCAGGTCTTAAAAAGATTTAAATCAAAATATATTTAAATAAGCAGTACTTTAATCTATTATGCTAAGGGTGGATTGAATTGCTTTGAATGACAATTTTTTTTTCTAAGTCAAAAAACTATTATTTGGTGAGGTTGTTGCATAGCTATATAAATGCATAGAGAGCTTATTGGATCCTTCAGAGAAATACGTCATTGTGTCCCGAATGCAGCTGAACGATGTTTCTCTGCCATTGGAGGGGAAGAGAAATACGTCATTGTGTCCAGAATACAGCTGAACGATGTTTCTCTGCTAATTGGAGGGAATAAGCTCTATATCTTTATATCTCTATGGGTAGTTGATCAAGAAGATCCTTGAGCAAACTTTTAAAATCATACAAGCTAAACTATATTATTTTCAAAATAAACAAAAGTAAATTTAAACTCCGATATAAAATGCATGTATGCTTTCAAAACTGCGACTATCTAAAGTTATTTGCAAATGCATAATTGATGTGGGCAAGAAGCAGAATGCCTGACATTTAAATCAACGATGGGAAAAAGATACAAATACTTGTAGAACCAAACGGTTTTCTTTTTAATCAAAGCGTCAATATAGGTTTAAAAGGTACGTCCATATTAGGAAGAGAGTTAACTTTTTTTTCGCTTGCCATCGATTTTTTATGCTGTCAGCTCGGCAATCGGGGGAAAATAACTTTCATAATAATGATATTCTTTCCACTTACATCATGAAAAAAAATATTGCAACAAAAATTTTTGATAAGTAACAAACAGTAGGATTTATAGCCTTTCACTATTGATAAAAACAGAAGGAAAAATATGTTCTAAATATAAAATATATATGTATATAGCGGGCCCTAGCGGCCACTATTTTGAACTGGCGTGTTTAACTCTGTATATATGTTTATCAGAGCAGTTCAAATTTCATTATTTAAAAATTCAAAATGGATGAGCTTCGGTTTCTTCACGGCTTAAGAAATAGAAAAATGTTTTTCATTTGGCCCAATGGCACACCCATGGATCATTTCGGGTGGCACTATTGCAAATAAAGGTATTAATTCGAAAAGTGGAATTCAAACAGTTTATTTTATGAATATATACTTTATACTCAATTTCACGTTTATATATTGATACTGAATTATTATATGTAATACAGAGTATAAACAGGCAAACCGGTTTATAAAAACCACTCAAAGGAACCCCCCAAAAAGTATATATTTATAGTTATATTCATAGTTATGTGTATATATAAACACACAAATATATATATATAGTTATATTCATAGTTATATGTATATATAAACACACAAATATATATAGTTATATTCATAGTATATATATATATATAGAGAGAGAGAGAGAAAGAGGCGGCCGCTAAAGTCAGGTGACCGCTATATACAGTTGGTTGCTAACGCAGGCTTGATTTTACATAGCTCTACTTACACCA
Source organism: Caligus rogercresseyi (assembly GCA_013387185.1). Lineage (NCBI taxonomy): Eukaryota > Metazoa > Arthropoda > Copepoda > Siphonostomatoida > Caligidae > Caligus > Caligus rogercresseyi. The sequence continues at coordinate 4,193,630 of CP045899.1, forward strand.
TATTTACCAAAATAGGTGCATATAAAAAAACTTGAAGATCCTTTTATAAAAAATATAGTAATTGATATGAAAAAACGTGAAATATGATATATATATATATATATTAGTTAGGTCTTAAGTATCCTTGTAATAATCATACCTTTTGTCGAAGAGCAAGAGAGAGAGAGAGAATTCCCAAGCCCAGTAATGGATGTGTTCACAAGGGAAACTGAGAGAGATTAAATGTTTATTTTAAGGGAATGACAAACCCGACATTTAATAAGCTTCTCCTCTGCCTCTGCTTGAAGAAGATGAGAGCTCTCAGAGGGAGCGTTGTTATTGGCTTGTAGATCCAAGGAAGCTTATTCTCCTTCTTATCCCTTAATTCCTGATTGAAGCTACTCTGGACTTTGATGAGGAAAGGTTGTAATAATTAATATGAAGAGATACACATATTTGAGGATGTTTTATATTGCTGATGTGATTGAGAATTGGGACTTTACCTCTATAGCTCAGGGAACCTAACTTCACTCGCTCCTACGAATTTCATCCTTTCAAACACCCATGGCCTGCTCTCATTTGCCTCTATCTATCTTAATCTTTTGATTATACTTATTTAATGTTACCTTTCTATAAATGAAACAACACTTAGAATACTAGAGGCATATATACACTCAGAGAGTGCAAACCTCCGCCGTCATGAGCCTTCCGAGGCGGATTTTTCACGACTGGGGAGGCGTAGAGAGACTGGGGAGGGTTCCCTAGACGGAAATTCCGAGAGGAACACGCTCCCGGCACCCAATTTCACAGCACAGCGACATCTATTGGCAGAGTAGGCTAACTTGGAAATTTAGTAGTATTTAGCTCATTTGGCGCCTTAATTCTGCACTCAGAGATGCCAAAATTTAATCACTTCTTCCTTTTGGCACTTCCAATAACTCCACAAAATTTCATCCAAATCCGTTCAGTACTTTTTGAGTTATCCTGCTGACAAACCAACAAAACCAACAAACGCCAGTGAAAACAATACCTCCTTCGGCGGAGGTAACAAACGCCAGTGAAAACAATACCTCCTTCGGCGGAGGTAATAAGTTATTTTGTTTTATCATGGGTGATGAGAAATGGATAAGTGGAGACTATAATATGTAGAAAGAGAAAGAAGGTTGATTTACCAACTATAAAATAATAATAATAATATAATTTGTTAGTTTGCGAGAACTAATATATGCAATATAAGCATCCGTACTCATTTTACTTATGGCTGTTTTGGCGTAAACATGAAATCATTTCAGCAATTTCCATATTTTTGTATCATGAGCCTCGATAAACGAAGGAAATGACATTTTTAGAATGAAATTATGCTTAAGCATTACATAAGAGAATGAACTTTTGCTTTTGTTTTATAAAAATAGGGCGTCACTCACGGAGGATAAGATGCAGGCAAATAAAGAAAATAAGGTTTGGCAAGCGATAAAATGATATTTATTGTTCATGTAAAAGCGTGTATTAACCATATACAAGAATTTATAGAAGCCTCACTTATTACAAAAAATAGGAGAGCTTTCATGTTCAGAGGATCAAAACATAAGATAATTTAACTTTTTATCAACCAAATATTATAGGAGAATCTAATTAGGTTATAAATGCAGATTCAATATATAAAAAACATTTTCATTAGTTGTGATGATGAAAATCCTACATTATCAAATATTTGGATGCTATGAAGGCCATAGCGGATTTGTCATTCTCCTCTCACTTGTTACAGGTAAGCGTCTATATATTTATTTGAGAATCATCTTTCATGAGGGACTAAGGAGGTCAATTGAATTTATCTTGAAAGAGTGATTTGTTCATATATTTTATGAAAATGAATGTGGGATTGACGTTTTGAAAAGTGTATTTGAGGCTCTTCAAGTTCCTGCTTGCCTACAACCAGTATAAGTTATTCGATATTTATGTACGAAACTTTATGGGCTATTGCTCATTCTAATCCTCACACACGACACACTTTCCCTAAGCATGGAACACCCTTTTAAACTACTTTCAAACATCAAGAACCAAATATTTAAGCAAATAGCAAATATTGCTATGTAAGGAATTGGATTAGAATCCGTCCTTTACAGTGAGGACCCTCCTACATTCAAGGCATGAATAATATATATTCTGAATACTGTTGAATGGTTGAACAGGGAAAGTGGAATCAATATTTTTCTTTTTTTAGGAGTCATGTTATTAGAAGGGAATGTTGCATATTTAATAACCAATGGGTTTGTTGATTCTGCTTTATCACCCCCCCCCCCCCCCTAGGAGTAGTAACCATTGGAAACAATGTGATTGGTGATTAGTTGACTTCCCAATTTTGTAAATAAATATAAAATAAACGAAGGAGGAAAAAATATATTATCAAATTAAACAGAGAATAAATGTGTGCATATTAAAAATTGCACTGCTTTATACCTTGTATCATGGCGATATAAGTTGAATTTGAAAGGAGTTGATAATTGGCTGGATATATTAAACTCCGATAGTGTATTAGCTTGAGTTAAAAAGAATGAGCCGGAGCCTTTCGGAGATGATTGAACATCTCGTCTTTGCTGACCCTCTCATCGCCAACTGCACGGCCAGTGTTGCGTCCTCGTGGAAGATTGAAACCAAAAAGAAATTTGTTGATGGATAATATCTGTTTATATATATATATATATATATATCCATAAACACATTTTTAAATAATAATAGGATCAATAAGAAACGCTTATATTTGTTGTTTCAAGTTATATAGCAAAAGTTCAATCCTCAAAGTTAAAATTTAATGAATGTGGAGTTGAACTTGTATCCTCAAAAAGGTACGAAAACCAAGCTTCACAATCAAATTAATCGATGACTCGTCACTTCAAGTGATGCTGATACAGTTTATTGTCACGCAAACTTATTGTTTATATATTCCAAGTGAAAATGTCAAATCTATTTTTATGGTGAATATTAAGAAAGATAATTCTTTTAAATTGTGATATGATAAAATATTATTATTGAAAGATATATAAAAAGTTGTCAAAAAACATTTGCTACCATTTTATTTCTTCTTCTTTTATTAATTGAATCTCTTATTTAATACGTGTCAGCCACATGCAGCAAAGATCGTAAAAAGGTGTAAGTGTTCCATCTTTTCTAGACTACCATGTCAAAGCATACAAATGAATCACTCCAAGATTCGTTGCTGGCCTCCTGATGCTGATCTCATTTGTAACCTTTTCAGTTTTTAATTGTACTGTGATCCTTCACTTTTTGAAGATATTCGGAAACAAATGAAGCCAGAAAAAGGCATTTCAAAAACTGAAAAATGAATCACTCAAGTATCATTCCTGGCCTACTGATAATAATGATCTAATTAGTAACTTTTACTCTTCCTAATAGAACAATTATCCTTGGAGATATTTTTGACCAAATGACAGAAAAAGGGTATTTACAAATGGACCTCTTCAAGAGTTGTTGAAGGTCTTCTGATGCTATTGTCTATTCGTAACCTTTCAGGTTCTATATTCTACTGCGATCACGCGCTTCTTGAATATATTATTGGTTTAATCTAGTAATAATAAAAAAGGATATTTCCATAGATGAAAAATTGACTCCTCTAAAAGTCATTGCTGGTTTTATGATGTTAATCTTCTGATTTATAACCTGTCTAGTTTTGTAGGTATAGTACCGATATACCTTACTTCCTAAGATATTTGGGGCCGAATCTGACCACAAAAAGTCATTTCCATTTAGGATTATTAAGGTATATCTACAAAGTTAACGAAACTGAAGGTTAAGAACTTTGTTTTTAGGCTACTTATCTATAATAGAGGCTGCTTATCAGTGAGTCTCAAGAATTATAAATAAAATATACCCAATATGAGTAAGAAGGTTGCTTATCAGTGTATGTAAGGGTATTAATAAATGATTACCAGAAGTCATCGAAAGGCTAAGAAATTGTCTACGAGCCAAGAGTAAAGCTAAATATTATGGAGTAGGTAACTACTCTAGATGGGAAGAGTATTGGGTCTAGCGATGCCCAAATATTCTTAAAGTTTTATAGAATGGGTGGCTAAAGGAATAAGAAGTAAAAAAAGTGAGCTTCAGTGTACATCAGTTTTATTTTTTTTAAAGCTTTCTATGGCCACATGATTTAATATAACTATTATATATAAACTGATATGAGGAGGATTTTTGAGTGACCAAAAAAACTCTTATAATGCATTGTAAAAAGACGCTAAAAATAGAAAAACAGGTGGGTCAAACAAATAATAATAAATAAATAAATTTTAATTGAATAATTGTTAATATAGAAATTAAAAAAACAAATATATTGTTTTGGGAAAACCTCGATCTATATTATAAAATATATAATGTTGATACCACCGCTACATAATAAATATGAAACTGACGGTGGTTTTACATAACACGGAAATTACATTATAATAAAAGAGATTCAAATTGCATTTTAATTTGTGCCTGGACTAGAATAATCAAAACTTCAAAGCTATTTGCTGGTTGTTATGCAATAAGCATTAATTTATCTTATTAATTCAAATATTGAGCAAACTTAAGCCTACTTTCAAATCGAATAAATTGAAATGCTTATTATATCGTTTTCACTGTGCATTAGCATCGATTTTTATATACTTTTATTGAGATATGTACTTTTATGTATGTATATTTTTTTGGACTTTATCCACTTCTTTATAATATACTTCAGCTTTCCTCTGAATATTATCGATTAAAGTAATATATATATATATATATATTATATATATATATTATAGAAACTTTCCTTTTTACTTAATATTTAAGGATGCAGAAATCTAAAACAAATCTAATGTGTTAGTTTAATCTAACATAATAAAAATATATATAATTTTTTGGCGTCAATTCAGGGTTTTTTTTCATTCGATCAAAAAAAAATATGCATACATTCTATATATAGTATAAACAAATAGTTGGCTCCCATTTATATATATATATATATATATTAGGATGTATATTATCGATTAAATATTAATCGTTAGTTGTTTCATTTAGTCGACTTTTATCGATTAATCGTTAACAGCGCCAAGATTAGGAATCAGTTTATCTTGTTGATTTGAGGTGGGTAAGTGCATCTTTATTTTATAGGAAAAAAATCTTTGACGTCACTGGGTTTATAACTCTCTAAAGAAGTTTTTTTCTAATATGTCGACTTTCAATTATAGAGATAAAAATATATATCTCTATGCTTTCAATACTAAATCTGATTCCAATTTGTATTTTTCCACTCCAAACGTGAGGAGTTTTTCAAAGAAAGAACTTATGAGAATATTGAATACAAGAACGGATTTAAAAACCGGTAAAGATGTTTCATTAACTTCAAATAGAGGCGCGATCTGCCGATTAATTCTAACTAATAAACTTTAATCGTTTGAAATCTTGTCGATTATTAATCATTAGTCGATTAACTTTTTGCATCCTTAATATATATATATATTATTAGAATATAAATTAGAACCCTCCAGAACAACTGCATATCTTTCTACAAGAAGCCGACAAAATGAAACCATTAAAAAAATATATTTTACAAAATTAAAAAAGACATTTAAAGTGAGTACATAATAAATATTACAAAAAATATTGTTGTTTATTAAAATATTATTTACACATAATGATAGTTTTTATGTCATTGTCTTTTTGCTATACTTGTCTTAAAGTTATATTTTACAGTATATTTTCTTATTGAGACAGAAATATTTTTTGATATAAAACACAACAAAATACAATCTGTGTGTAATTATGGATATATATAAAATATTCCAAGTTCAATGGGAGGGCCTGATAAGATGTAAAATAATAGACTTTGGGTTTGAGCAGTAACAATTGCTTGCTAAGCTGTAAATAATGTATACTTACATAGTACCAAGATATCAATATATGTAAAGACAAATTTGACTTGCCTTGAAGGATGAGAACGTAAATTTGCATGTAAGATTATAGGGAGAAAAAACTTATTTTACATTATTTATGTCAACATCCTTTTTTAAATTAAATTTGCGAAATTGAATCCTCGAACTCCGGGATTTATATTCATTGTTCAAAATATGGACTACTTTCGTCCAACAGATGTCTATACATAATTGAGTTATATATTATATAGGTATATAAACCAAGCATTAGTGAAGGAAAATATGTTTTTATAGAAAGTACGATGCTCTTTTGGGCGGTAAGGTTCATTAAAGAAAACCATTCCACTCAAAAAAGAAGACATTTAATGTCTGCTAGCCCGATCACTATTTTTGTATCAATACTGTATAAAACATCCTTTTTAACGGCATCATAGCTTTTTGAAACATCCTTGTTCTGTCTATGGAATATGACTAAACCACGTCAAGTCAAGAATAATGCCTCAAATTGAAGCAATATTAAATAAAAAGTTGAATTGGTAAAAGAATTTCTTATTAACCAAAAATATTGAAAATTAAATTGTACGACAAACTTTGGTGGG
>CP045899.1:4200219-4222742 GCA_013387185.1 Caligus rogercresseyi
TACAGCGGAAGAGCGAAGCCATTTTTCGTTCCAACCGCAAACCTTTCTATCTTAGTTGGATGCTTTCAATCTGCCTACCTTAAAGCCATTTATTTCGAAGTTTCGAATTGAAAACCGTTTTTTCTGTTACACAAATTATAGGTTTATAATTGGTTTGTTGTTTGCTCATGATGGAAACATCCGCTAATTATTTTAAACAACTCCTGAGCTAAGCATATATTAGTAGCTGATTTTCCTTCTATTCTATTATCTTACGTTTAGCTCCATGAAGTGTTCGTCATGTTCAATATTAACAAATTTATTCTGAGATGATTCTGTAGTCTTTTACAAAGCTGGAATAATTTCATTATATATACATCTAATGTTAACAGGAATCTTTTAAGGCCTTCAAGCAGTACCTTTTTAATATTGGCACCGTTTAACTTCGTTGAAACTAATGCATGGGATAGGAAATTTTTAAAATCACGAACTCCAACCAAACAGTTCACACTATTCAAGAAGCAAGGCTCAACCAATTATTTTATAGACGTAATTTTCATAAACTATCAATGTGATGTTAAAATAGACTTTTTCCATGTTTTGAACCAGATAAAACAATCGAAGAGTCAGCTGTCACATAATAATTTGATGAACAAATACAGTCTAGCACAAATTTGTTCAAAAATTAGTTACATCATTAAATATCCAAATTAATGCAAAAGAATACATGTAACATAATAACATTATCTTATACCTATCCAAAAGAGAGATAAATCCCTTAAATAATCATGTTTCCAGGAGAAAGAGTAAATAATTTCAAAAAACAGTATAAAGAGAATTATAATTTTGATTAAATAAGTTAATATTTTTATGGGTCATTCTTGATCATGGGGTTTGAAACGATAGAGTAAAATTAGATATCACATTTATAGATGAACATACAATTTGAATAGTACTTATCATGTATAATTTTTCGCCTAATAAATGATTCTCCGCACTTTGCTTCACACTCTTGAAGGGTTGAATAGAAGTTATCCGTTGCTCCACATCCACTGAATTCGATGTTATTCGCAATTTCCCATCTGTTCATTGAAGTATATCCTTGGTTAAAAAGTTCACAAATAATGGGACCTTCGTTGATGAAGGCTGGACCTGAGCAAAATCCTTTGGGCTCAATGGGTTTTGGAGCACTATAAAGAGATAAGGAGGCATTAAGGTAAAAGACCAAATAAAAAAATGAGCTTTGATGACTTACGTTGATGGACAGACAGCTTCACATTCCTCTGCCGAATCAAAGCTATTGGCTGTCGCACCACAGCCTCCATAAAAGTACTGTATACATTTCCCTTGAGTCTGATCAAAGGTCCATTGGGGAATGAGTGCTTCACAGGACTTGATGGGGTCTGAGTTTCGAGGAAGGCTGCATATGCCACTTGAGGATCCGTAGGTCTGAAAATCAACGGGGCTTCCCTGAGCTAATGCGGTGATGCTCAGTAAAAGAGCGGCTGTCCTTGAGATGAACTTGAACATGGTTGTTTTGGAGTTAAATGTTGTGTGCAATTGAGTTACTTTGAAGGACCTACACAATTATTTCTATATGACAACATGAAAACGCGTGCCTGAAGCAAAAAAAAAGAGGTTCCTAACACGGTCGGCCAAAAAAGAAAAAAAAGAAAAAGTTTTGATGGAGAATTCTTGGAGTATTTCTATATCATTTTTGTTGTTGGGATTTCATACTTGTTGTGGATATATATTTTTAATAATATTTCTTTAAATCCCTTCGTATTCTCTTTATTATTTTACAACAAAAGGATGTTTCTTCAAAAGTTATGAATATACAAAGCGCCTGACTAATAATAGTCTACATTAACAGTGTTAAATTGAAAGGATCTTTTGTCCATTCTAAATATTTTTTTACGGACCATTAATAGATAAAATAGATGTAAAATATATAAATAAAGGATTCTAATATATACATTTCATATTATTTTTAGAATATGCAAATTTCGATCAATGGTGATTAAATAAGATTTTCACTACTAACCTCGAAAACAAGCTTATCTAAAATACAGAATCTCCTTTGAACTCTAATAGTGGGCGAGGGAGAAATATGCGAGATATGTAGTGAGAAGAAGAAGAAAACATTATCCCATATCTTCAGAGACTGCTCTCGCCTTAACAGGATTTGGGATTTGATGGACGAGGTTTTTTGAGGGGTCCTGAAAAGAAAAAGTTCCGCGGAGGAAAAATTATATGGGATGTTCCCCGAATCTAATATCCATAGAATTGCCTCCAAGTGCATTGCAAAACTTCAGACTATGATCGCCATAACAAGGTTCAAATGGAAGTCTCAAAAGATTTGTCATATTTTTGGAATCCTTCTGATACAACAAAGATAATTTATGTTTCATGATGTCTCTCATTTGATCAAGTCTTAAGAAATCACTTTTAGACAGAGGCTATTGAGGGATCTACCATTATAGAAAAAAAAATCGGACTTAATAAAAAAAATCCCCAAGAATTATAAATAGTTCATAAAATCAAGGAAATTCATTAATAATGCCAGATTAATCAAAATCAAGAGTTTGTTTAGCGCCTCAACTGTTAAACCATACGACAGCTTCTGCTATTAACTATATTTTTCTGAATAAAAGTCTCAATCCGATTTATTGCTACACTTAACTCAGGGGTAAGATGTACTACACTAATAAATCTGAATGCCTCCATGGCAGTTTTTGAAAGAAGTTTGTGAGTATTTATTTAATTTTTTTATTGTTTATATTTAATTTAATGGATATTAGTTTTATTTCAACTGATCAGTCTTAGTTTTTATTAAATTCATCAATATTTCTTATAATCATACTTTACTCATGTTTTATTAAACTTTTTATAAAGTTCAACAGTAATATTGAATACTCTGTCCAACTATTATATATGAGGATAAAAAATGGATGTCCAATTATATAATTTAATCATATTATTCAACTTTTATTTCTAAAGTTTCCGTGAGAGTTAATTGTTTTTGTCCATTAAACGAAGATGTCCTTTATTTAGTTGAAATATTTTTCTTTATCATACATTCCACGACTTGCGAAGTAAAGAAAGAAGGTGATGTAAGCAAATATCCAATGATGTCAATTTGCTTCTTCACATTACTTACTTATTATTTACATGTGCATCACTGGAGAGTTTTTTCATTTATTTATTTCTTTTTTACTTTACCATGTTATATTATCTTATTATAAGCGATAATTCTTACAAGAACAAAAATCTTCAATTCTTTAAATTAAATACATGACAATTGAAATGTTCTTTTTAAAATATTAGTGATATTTGTTTGTAAATCATCTCAATATTTAATTATAAGGAAATTTATAAAATATCCCCAGCTAGCACGGCAGATGAAGTCGGACCAATGACGACTGAGAGCACGCCGGGGATTTATAAAAGTTTATTAAGTAAAAATTATAAATGTATCATACCTTGTATTCTATATACCTTGCTTATCTCTATGTATCTTGCTTTTGATTATTAATTCCTTCAGCCCCTTTTCTTTTTTCTTATTTTTTCCTCTTTTACCTCTTTTTTCCTCTTGTTACAGTAATGAATGCTTTGAAGGAAACCGTGCTAGGCTTATTGTAACCCGGAGCACTACAGTTTTTCTGCATTTCGAAATGTTTTTTGCACTAAAAACTATCATGAAAGGTGACTTTATTTTATTATTTTTTTTTTTTTAACGGTTATAAAATTCTTTATTTGGCTATCAAATATTATAAAACAGTGTAAAAAATAACTACACTAAAATACAGACAACTATAAATAAATAAATAAAAAATACTCTTGACAGTTGCGTTAAAATAAAAACATGAATGAACATTGTAGAACATATTTACTGTCAAGAGATTATAACCTTATATACATGGACGAAACAGCGTTTATTTATTCTTTAAAAAATCCCGATGACGTCTTAAAATCCTCTTCAGAGCTTTCAGGTATACTCCTGAGCGAGATGGCACAAATCGTATAATATCTCCCGCCCATTTCCAAGAAGGAGAACCAGGGTCAGGAATTTTAACATCGAGCGCCTCGTAACGAGCCGCTGCACCAAGGATGATCGCTCTCAGGTCCTCAGCTTCCACATAAGAGTTTGCCGTTAGTTGCTTAGCAATTAATGATTTGATGTTGCTTACTGCTGCGTTTAGAGCTTTATGACTAGAGGGGGAACTTTTTTTCACTTTGTATGGCCCAAATAGAATATAGGCCTTTAGAATACTAGGGGAAATTATTTTATTTTCAGATAAATTAAGTTTTAAAAACTGCTTCACCAATGATAGCGCAGGGCAGTCAACGAATGCGTGTAAGATATTGTTGTATAAGCAACCGCAATTGTTGCAGGGGTAATAAAATTTTATTAATTGTCCTGAAATTTGAAATTGGGCAGTAAATTTTAGCCCGTCTACAATGCCCTGCGTAGAGTGGAGAATCCTTTTCTCCCAGGAAAGAGGCAAGCCTAGCATCTTGATAAAAGACTCTGCTATAGATATAGCTTGGCTTACACCACCAGAGGGTGCCTTAAATTTTAAAAACCAGGGCAAGGGAGGACAACAATGCTTAACAGTACGAGAAAGAGGAAAATAGAACCTATTGACATTAAAGACCGATTCTGACTTAAAATCATGTATCGTAAAGACGTTGTGATGAAGGGCAAACATCTCAAGAGCTGAAGGATCACCAAATCTACTGACAAAAGGCTTCTTGTTCTTATTCTGATATAAAATGTCCACAGTAGTATCCGAATGAAATTCGGGCTCCATCTTCCACATAAGTCTTTGCATGGAAGCTAAAAAAGGTGAAATTAATTCCAATTCCAGATTGGTTAAAAGCGTGCCCAAATGTATCCAGTTCAATAATTCTGACGTGGTATAGTATCTTCTCCAATCACGAGTGTGATACACACCCATTTCTTGTATTACCTTTCGATAATATTTCGGAACAATAGACTGAAGGAGGCACAGACCACCGCCGATATATTTTTGGGGCGTTTTATGGCGGAGATATACGATTTGTGAAAGAGAGATTTCAGCCACCTCTCTTCTTCTTCTAAGGCTAGCTCAGCTAGACTAGGAATGGAGGTTGCCTTGTATAAAACTAGTGGAACCACCCTAGAGTTGTAGAGATCGATTCTTTTTTGCAGAGAAAGACTGCGCCAAAATTTTGTTTGACCATAAATTTTAGTATTCAACAGGGTCCAGTTACGTTCTGATACACCAAATCTTGTCCACTCTATGCCGAGAATATTGACAGAATTGGCAATCCTGACGTCTTGTATTTTACAGTTAGCATGCGGAAACCACTTCCCTACCGGAAGTATAAAAGTTTTGCTTCTATTCATTGCAAGGCCAGATTTGCCCTCGTATTTTTTGAAGAAGGACAGTAAAATATCAATCCTTTTTGCGAGCTGCACTTCCGAGTTGGCTTCCACCATTAACGTGATATCATCTGCATAGAGGTCTATGAGATGTCTTCGACCACCGAAAGAGATTCCAAACCCTAGGTATTTACTTGTCAAAAACCTAGTTAGCTCATTGATAGCCGAAACAAAAAGAAGCGGGGCTACAGGACATCCTTGTCTACAGCTTTTTGACAATAAAATAGGAGAACTATTGATTCCGTCCAATGATATAATAGAAGATCCATTGAGCAACACAGCTCTTATGGGATTAAAAAACCGTTTAGGAAGAAGGCGCTTGATAGATCTTAAAATGTGGTCATGCCGTATAGTATCGAACGCTTTGCAGAAATCAATTGCAATTAAAGCTCCAAACTTGCTACGACTTTTGACTGATTCCATTGCGATAAAAATGTTGCGTGAAATATCCGTGATTTTTCTATTTTTAAGAAAGCCTTTTTGTTCATGATCAATTTTACAGTTTAAAATAGGTTCAATTTTTCAAGCTAAAATACCAATTAAAATTCTGTACGCATTATTTAAAATAGTTATCGGCCGCCAATGGCTAAAATCAGTTCCATTGCCTTTCTTAGGAATCAATGCTATACGACCCTTGGCGAGAGTACTTGGCATTTTTCCAGTAAACTCAATATGTCGGCCGATACATAAAAGATATGGAGCTATTTCTTCAGGGGCGATAGAAAAGATACGTCCACAGATTCCGTCAGGACCAGATTTTATTTATTTTGAAACGTCAAGATATTTGCTACAAAAAAACTATTTCGTTATGTAGGTAATTTTGATTGGCATCAATTATCAGATGTTGAGCGCACGCTTTAATCTTCCTTTTTTACTTCATATTAACGGCGAAATCCATATACTGCAGAGTAGGAATACGGCCACTCACATTCACGGCGAGAACGGAAACATTCAAAACAGAAACATCAAAAGCGGGCACGGCCACTGCGCCTAGAACCGAAGGAAACATGTGACGATAATGACCACGACCTTTAAGGGTGCGGTTATAAGCAGCAACGACAATAGAGCAATGCGTTAGTAATACTTGCTTTTCAAAAGAATGTGGTGAATAAAGGAACATACGAAAAAAAGCATACGGCGTTAAAGCGTGCGCAAAAATAATACCCACGACTATAAAGCGTTAAAGTAAAGAAACTCATGCAAAGAAAAAGAAAACAAAAAAAAATGGCCAAAATTTTGATTATTTTCTTCAACGCTAGATGTCGCTAGTCCATGAAATTATGTCAAAATCCTATTTAAAACCGGTTTAAAGGATAATGTTTGATGATTTGAAATATATCAAATCACTACAACATTGTGCGAGAAAAAACGTCTCCAAATATAAATATAAAAGGACTTTGTTATTATTTTCAAAGAGCTCTAGCATCAAAGCGCCCCTTACGGACTAAAGAAAAACTAAAATTTGGCAAATTCCTTTTGGGGATAAAAAAAATAAATTATGTTATGCATGCGCTACTTAGTTTAACGCTTTACACGACTGTACTACAGTAAATCGTTTGAAACATGGAACCCATTGGGTTCAATATTTAAAAAAATAAGTCGTTAATAAAAAATGTTATGGTCATTGTACTAGCACCAGCTTACTTAACGTTTTAAGAACATTAACTTAACTGAGTATTTATACTTTTTTTGCCAACAGAATAAAATATCCAATTAGTTGTTATCAGGATTGTAGAAGGAACTATATTACTGGACACCCAATAAAAGTGTATTCCAGTATTTAAAATACAAATATTGTATATATGTGCATGTGTATATAAATGCCCTATAAATATGTATAAAAGGAATGTATATTAATAGTAGTTCATTTCTTTTACAAAATGTAAAGTTTTATTTGTATTGTAAATATTTTTTAGTTCAACAATTGGATGGCAAAAGTTATCTTTAGTGATGGCATTGATATAAAATATTGTAGAAATAGGAAATATGTACCATATCAATGGATTTTATTAAATGTATTTAATGAAGAAAGGCAAATATCTCGTGGGGTGAAATTAACATTTCATCTAACATTGTTTTTAAGGATTTTAAAATTTCTTATGTTTTCAATAATTTTCAAATTCCTAGTGGAGAAAATGAGGGAGGGGGGAGGGGGGATTTGAAGTATTCATAGTGGTACGCATAACACACACACACATATATATATATATATATATTTAATGGGTCATTATTTTACTAAAACTGTATAAATTTGCATTAATTGCATGTTAACCAATGTTAGATAATTTTTATCGACCGGCGAATTTCTTACCTTTAATCATTATCCTAAACAATTAGAAATATAATCAATTAATATTAATAATGTGCAAATAAAATATCTTTTTGAAATGCATTCACTAATATCAGATAACTAAACTTTTATTTGAGATTTTTTTAATTATACTACAAACTTGATCAAGACAACGCTAATATATATATTTATATTTTATATTTATTAAGTTAAACGTAAAAACAATCAACATTAATTTAGACAATTTTATTCACGTAGTTACTTAATTCTTATCTAAAATTATTCATGATAAACTTAAAACAGACTAAAAGCTGCCTGATTGCATTTTTAATATTTTTTAAAGTAAAGTTACAATTTGCATTTTCAGATTCTTCATCTATATCCGAATTATATTTAAAGGCTTCCTACTATCAAAATAACCGGTCTTCCTTTGAGGAAACCCCTCTTCTTTCAGTATAAATATGTAATTTTTATAAACGCAGTAACAGTACAGCTGTTCAGCTTAAGACGTCAGTTAAATATTGAGGTGTTAGTGTGACGTCATAGACACAATAATAATAATAAAGGAATCCAGCGCACCACAGCCAACGTTACCCGATGAAAACAAAGAAAACATAAAATGAACCCGTTTGGCCCGGATATTTTTATAAATAGCAAAATAAGGTTAGAATGAAGTTTGTACATATCATCAAAGAAAAATTATTTTTAAAGATTTAATACCTTGTTGATCGATATTTATATGTACTTATGTATGTTTGCCAAAAATATAGTGTTTTATACATATTTGATAAAATGGGGAGTACACATATTAAAATAATATTTTGACATGTGTTCAAATTTGCCTAATACAATTATTTTAAATTGAAACTGGTATCAATTGATATTTTTTATTGACGTTTATTGGTTGTTAGTTTGTCAGCAGGATACTTTGTGGAGTTGTTGGAAACAAAAGAAAAGTGATTAATTTTGGCATCTCAAAGTGCTTTTTTAATATGCAAAATGAGCAAAATACTAAATGAAATGGGGCTCTATTCAGGGATAGGAAAGAACAAACGCTAAAAAAATATCATTGACGTATTATTGTTCATATATCAGCTCAGGACTATGTTAACCCAGTGACGTAGTTAAATTTCTTTCTTCCCGTCTCTGAGTGCTTTTTTAATATGCAAAATGAGCTAACGAGAGGAAACAATGATTAGAGATAGAAAACGGGCGTGTGAAAGGGAGAATGTTTGAAAATGTTGTGGGGATCGGCGGAGCACACTCTCTGAGTGTTATATGCCTCTATTTTTCTTGTGTCTACATTTTCTTTCTATCTTTTCAGCCTCCTGACTAATTGATATATTTTTGTGTACTAATCAATGGTGTAAACATTATGTCATGTTAAATAAACTAAGTCGCAAAAACCTATTGCCAATAAATGTTGTAACACTGAGTCAACATCTTCAAAAACCCAACAATGAACCCAACTGTATTTACTTTTATTTTCTCTTTTTTATAACTTGGAAACCCCCGTCCAGTTACGCTCAAGTAAGTCTTGATCAAGGTCTGCGTTCCCACTCATATATATATAATAGCTACTCCTTATTCTCATATTCAATCAATCAACTTCCAAATACGATGAAAGCGATAAGCTCCTTGATTTCATTCGTTTTCTGCGTGTCCCTGAGCGAAGGACGTCCCGAGAATCAATGCAGCCTTCCCTTGGACGTCGGCCCCTGTCGACTCAGCCTCCCAGCCTTTTACTTCAACACAGAGACTAATCGCTGTGAAAGTTTTTCCTTGGAGGATGCCAGGGGAACAGTAACCGTTTCGACACCCTGAAGAGACTGCCAGCTAGCCTGTCACCAAAGCAGTCAAGATGACGCCCTCAATCCCTCCCTCAAGTCTGAGACTTGCAAAGAACCCCCAACATCCGGGGAAAATAATTGTGAAGCCCTCATTCCCAAGTTTACATTCAACTACGAGAGCCTCAGCTGTGAGTCCTATAACTATGGTGGATGCTTTGGCACGGAGAATCTCTACGACTCTATTACGGAGTGCATGGGAGCCTGCATTCATGGCACAATTGGATTTCACAAACAGAGAACTCCGTCCGCAGGGGAAAGGAATACAGTTTGCAGTCTTCACCGCGATGGAGATCCCAACAAGACCTGTTTTGCAAGTATTCCTAAGTGAACCTTTGACCAGGGTAAAGGACGATGTGCTCAATACATTTATGGAGGCTGTGGTGCTACAGCAAATAGTTTTGACTCAGAAGAGGAATGTGAGGCCGCCTGCCCTGCAACGTAAGTGGGAATAACACAAGTGTATTCTATACCTATATTCTCACACGATTATCCTTCCTTTAGGTCCCCAAAGCCAGAAGTGAAATCTGGTTTTGTTCGTCCCGCATTCTGCTCAAAGCCCACATACATCAACGAGGGCCCTGCCATTTGTCTACTGCTCAGCAGAGGGTATACCTTTAATAGCGATAAAGGATCCTGCGAGTTTATCGAGTTTGGAGGCTGCGGTGCCACGGAGAACTTCTTCGAATCAAATGAAAAGTGTCAAGAAACATGTGAAGGCCTCAACTAGTAGTTCTCAGACTAATTTCTTCTATAATATCACTATTAAGTTTGTCAAAAAGATTACAAATTAAATTATTAATTGTTGAAATAAAAGAACCTTTCTTAATCAAATTCTTAATTCACTTAGCATAGGAATACTAAACTATGAAATATTTTTGGTTGTGGGGGATATTACTGTATTATTATAAGGATCTCCAAACTTCTCTTGTTGTATAAAAATGTTGGGAGGCAACATGGGAAAATGGACATTTTTTGGTGTAAAATGACAAAGTTAAATCAATACAGGATCACCACCTCGACTGCTGCATGATATTCATGTTTTTATTTCTACTGACCTCTAAAATAAATGATTTGCCATGTATAAATAATGAGCTTAGGTTGCTAAAAAATATATAACTTTTACTAAATGAAGGGGGTTTAGTAAAATTCTAAAATTTATCCCTGGGGTAAATTTTAATATAATGGATACACTTTTGTTAGTAATATGTTACCGATTTATAGCTTTTTTAGCTAGAAGTAATACTTTTTCTTGAATTAGTTGATATCAAAGTTTAAATCAAGATTCAGTTCTTCAAAAAACATAAATTATCTCAGTAATATTTTTTTTTCATTTTCAAGACCGTACGAGTCAACCAGCAAATATTTTGATCATTGACATTTCAAGATGTTACAAAATAAACTTTGCGACATAATAAAAACAAAGGTATCATAAGGAAGAACAAACATTTAAATGCTATATTTAACAGATGTATAATAGATAAAATACAACTGTTAGTTTATAATAACATACAACTCTTTGAAATAAAAAAAAAGTTATATAATTTTTTAGCAAATCTAGAATGATTAACGTAAATTGGCATTTATTTGTACAATTGTTCAGCATGAACATCCGTGAGCTATAATACGAAGATTAGTTAGAATTTTACCTGCCGTAGAGAAAAGTCTTTCGGAGGGAACAAATGTCCTTGAACAATCAAATATTAAGAACCACGCATGGAAGAGTTGGTACTTGACATTTTCGTTCCCACCACTACAGTAACGGATTTTCATTTATGTCAACTTTTGGTTCGTTTAAATACTTGTTCTATTATTTTTGTACATTTTGAACAAAATTGTCTTGATTTAGAATTGTGGAAAAAAATCCCTCTAAAAATAGATTGAGGCTTTTTGAGAGAATTATGTTTTAGTCATTGATAGTTATTTTTATTTAAAGCAGTGCTTCCTAAACTTTTTGGTATCACGTACCCCTTACATATGTATGTATGTATTTGCTAATATAAATGAATATTTGGAATGTTTGTATGTACTTTGGTAAAACTGCCATAAATACTAACTAACACGTCACCATAGATTGGGAAAGGATGATTTAAAGGAATTGCGAAAGTTTTTTGAATAATCCTTAAAACGTGGATCAAGAAAGAATGGCCTTACACAATGCTTCTGTAGTTCTATTTCAGAATTTGTATTATTATTTCCAAATACAAGTCATGGATGAGTATCCCGACTACAGAGTGGGCAGGAAATCGACTAACCTCATAAAATTATTTGTACTTGCTTAACAAAAGTTTGGAAAGAAGAATTATCTTGGAAGATGTTACTTTTTCTCTGAGCTGATTTCCGTTGTCGCATAGTATATGTAGTTTGATGAAGGCAAGAAGAATAAGTACTATAAACATTGATTTGGACTATAGATGATATATTTTTATGAAGCTGGGCTGATTAGTACAGAAACCGTAAATGTATATAAAAAAAGAAGGGAGAGAAGTGAGGCAAAATACTCTCTCCCTTCTCTTTCTCTTCTATCCAGGTACACTAACAGCAGTTACTAAGTGGTAATTGTATATTCTCATATCAAAAGATCAATTTTGGGAGAGAGTACGTGCAAAAATGTATTTGCTTATATCTCTTAAAGTATAGCGATTTTTAGAACACCAAATATATCAAATGAAAGCTTGGTTAACCAGCTTTAATATTTTGGTATACTAAATCATGTCAATTAATCAGTAGAGAGTTATATGTAGATTAAAGAAAAGCCTATCTCGCGTACAAAATGACGCATATATGGATTATAATGCATCAGAGACAAAGTAAATTTTGAGAAGATATTTGATGCAAATCTAAGAAACACAATTTTTTTTTTCATAATCGATTTCTTATAGGTCAATACAGGCTCTGAATCAATGATGTAAACTCAGATTGTACTGAATTCTGAATTGATAAATGCAACCAAGGTCATTTTTGGATTTATCCCCAAAAGTTTACTAAACTTAAAGGTACTATTTTACTCTGAAGCGAACAAGTCATCTTCAACAGGCGAGTGAAGTTAATTGATACAAAAAAGCTATGAAATATGCTAACATACACACTCCATTTTTTTCTTTGTTTTTACTGAAAACTTTTTTTTTATAAAAAACATCAGACATACGTCTGGTAGTAAACTAGATTCCTTTAATTAATTTTTTTTTTTTTTTTTTTTTTTTTTTTACGTCACAAACTTTTATTTCATGAGAACATACACACATATAATAACATGCATATAAAAATGTAAATTAAAACTAATTGTAAAATGTAGCAGACTTTTTATCAATTAAAATATAAAATAATATCAAACAAGTAAGATGTGATAAAATTAATAAAATATTTAAGTTTGATAATAGTAATAATAACAAAACACACACATATATGCATCCACGTTGTGTAACAATAAAACATTTTTAAATAATGTCTAAAAATTTAAATTCATTAAGTGCAGTCATTGCCATAGATTGATGGGGCTCGATCTTCTTGAATCTTGTTATGGCGATCATAGTCTGAAGTTTTGCAATGCACTTGGAGGCAATTCTATGGATATTAGATTCGGGGAACATCCCATATAATTTTTCCTCCGCGGAACTTTTTCTTTTCAGGACCTCCTCAAAAACCTCGTCCATCAAATCCCAAATCCTGTTAAGCCGAGAGCAGTCTCTGAAGATATGGGATAATGTTTTCTTCTTCTTCTCACTACATATCTCGCATATTTCTCCCTCGCCCACATAATAGAGTCCAAAGGAGATCCTGTATTTTAGATACGCTTGTTTCGAGGTTAGTAGAGGATCGAAGATTGACGTCATTATATATTGATGTTTATTTTTGTAAATCGACTCCGGCGTCTTCATCTTGTGGGTAAGGTCAAACGGTGGATGAGTTCTCCTCATGTCTTCCTTCAGGACGAGATTCCGCACATTGAAGACCTCTTTTAACGGAGGAATACTTTTTTGAGGCTTAAAGGCCCGTCTCAATGCATTCCGAAGAAAGATCACCCCTGGGTGAGATGTGTCTCGCAACGTGAGTACATCGTTGATTCTCTCTAATTGGAGCTGCTCTCTTATTTTATTTGAAAGGGGCATTCTCACTTCGGGGTTTCCGTCAATCGGACCAGCCGCTCCCATTCCTCTCCAATAGATCCTCAACAGCTCCTCGGGTGGAGCAAGTTCTCTCCAAGGTGAGGTTTTTGGATGGTTTTGAGGTTTTCCCTCACATGCTTTTATATAAAATATCTTCCAGGGGAAATCCACAAGTTTTGCCCGTTTATACCACGAGAACACCAAGATATTCCAGTGAAGCTCGATGTCCATCATTCCAAGTCCACCCCTGGATCTAGGGACGAAGAGTCTGTTGTGACCTATATATTTGGGAGTCCCCACGAATTCTACTCCCTTTTTCTTCCACGCCTGGGCGAACGCCGAGTTGAATGAGGTGCACCTGAGGATATGATTGACCTTGGGGAGTATGGTCATGTTCCAGCAAATTATTTTGTCTAATACGTCCATTTTATGTCTTTTCAGATCTGATATTGTCGCGGATATTTTCTCGTCTATTCTTTTAAGGTTCTTCGAACTCCATCCGCTAAGGGAGACGATATTTCCGAGGACCATTGCTTCTGAGGCTAAATAATGGGCGTCAAAGACATTTTCGGCACATTTCATGTTGGTAATTATTTGTGTCTTTTCTTCATTAATCACAAGCCCTGACTGCTTTCTGTATTCTTCTAGGAGTTTTTTGAGGAGTTCGTGCTCCCGCCTGATGTCGCCCTTGCCAAGTACCACCGTGCAATCGTCTGCAAAAAAGATATTCGTAATCCTTTCACCGCCTATTTTATACCCCTGGAGGAGCTTATCCATTCGTTTTTGAAGGGGACGTACGGCAATGGAGAAGAGGAGCGGACTTATGGGGTCTCCTTGACGAGTGCCTCGTTCCAATTTTATAATGGGTTCTCCTGGAATATCTATTGCCGACTCGGCTTCGGATAAAATGTTTTGGACGGCTTTAACGAAGACTCTTGGGAACCCCATATTTTGCATTTGATGTAATAGAAAGGAATGCTCTAAGGAGTCAAACGCCTTTTTAAAATCGATGAAAAGGAGAGCGAAGCTATTATTTTTTTCTTTTGCATCCTCAATTAGTGATTGAAGAGACATGACTACGTCTTCGGATTGTCTACCTTTTCTAAAACCAAATTGCGTTGCAGGGAGGACGTTCTCCAAGATAGGCTTTAATCTTTCTGTTAAGCACCCACTGTAAATTTTATATTCTGTGTCCAATAAAGTTATTGGTCTCCAATTTTTGATGTCTTGGGGGTCTTTATTTATTTTGGGGAAAAGAGTTATTATGCCCTTTTTTGCTTTTTTATTAGGTCCTTTTCCATAAAAATATTCATTAAAAAGGTCTGCCAGGGGTTCTGCTATTTCGGGTAATTCTTTATAAAACTCATTTGTTAATCCAGAGGGTCCTGGAGCCTTATTGTACTTTAGCTTCTTCTTTATATAGTTTTCCACCTCGGCTTTCGTAAAAACTCTGATTAAATTATTTTTTTCTTCTTTTGAAAGACACTCTTCCGATTCTAATTCATTTAAAAGCAAAGGTCTTTTTGATTGGTAGAGGTTTTGATAATATTGCTGAATG
The DNA here is from genome assembly GCA_013387185.1 of Caligus rogercresseyi. Classification (NCBI taxonomy): domain Eukaryota; kingdom Metazoa; phylum Arthropoda; class Copepoda; order Siphonostomatoida; family Caligidae; genus Caligus; species Caligus rogercresseyi. The sequence goes on from CP045899.1 coordinate 4,215,428, forward strand.
TTGTCTATTGTTTTTCTTGTTGATGTAGCTTTTTGATTGCCTACTTGAATTTCATCCGTTATTCTTCTTCCATGTTTTTTCTCAAAATACTTAAGAAGATTCAAATTTTTTGATTTTATATTATGATTAAGAATCCTTGAACGGACTCTCGCTCCATGCATTTTGTATTCCATGATTTCTTCTAGCTCTACCTGAAGACCAGTGTCTTCTGCTTGTTGCATGCGTGAGCGTATGTATTTTTCCCTACATATCCTCTCACGAGCTTCTTTTTGGCCAGCTGATTTCAAAATGTTTTTTGCAGATCTATAGAATTGATCTAAGGACTCTCTTACCGTCCAACCTGCATTTATGTCTTCTTTGGCTTTTTTAATTCCTTCTTTTAGGTGTTCTAAGACACATTCCTTCCGTAATAGACTATTGTTTAATTTCCATTTGGATCTTCTTTTAAGGACACTGTCTTTCGTAAGAGCAGCCTGAAGGAAGAAATGGTCCGACAACCCGTTGGACGTTATTCTCGTAAGCTGAACGTTATGACATAGCAGGGAGTTTGATATATATATTTGGTCAATTCTACTCATACATACGTAGTTGTTATACTTTCTAATATATGTTGGCTGGAATTTTTTTAATATTTCTGCCATGTCATTCATGCAATTATGTTCCTTCCATTTTAGAAGCTCCGGTGTATTGGTAAAGCCAGAGGAAGAGGTGTAGTCTCTATTTTTTTGTTCTGCCACATTGAAGTCGCCCGCAACAATTACGTTGTCGCATTCAGGATCAATGTTAAAGGTTCTAAAATTTATGTTTAAAATCTTTTTGTCGCCTGAAGGAATATATACACTTAAAAAATAAAAGTCTATATCGCTATTATGTATACGCGTTAGAAGCATGTTCCCCTCTTTGTCCGAGAACATTTTTTTATTTCAAAATTGGGACGGACAAGAATGGCCACTCCTCTTGATGGATATCCTTGATCATTTACTTTTGCATTTGATGTTATCACTTTATATGTAGGGCTAAGAAAGGAAAAGTTTTCCGAGGCTTTAAGTCGCGTATCTGATATGGAAATTATGTCTGGATACTTGATCATATTCAGGTATTTGATGAGCTTCCCCTTTTTCTTGTTTGAAGATAGCCCATTCGCATTCATTTGAATAATATTAAGTGGCATTACCTTCTTCTTGCTCTCTTGGTTTCTTGTAATCAACGCTCATTCCTCCGCCGGACGAAAGTCTGTCTTTTCTTTTCTTCTTTGAGCGGAACTTGGGGCTTACTTTTGTATCTCCTTCTGTTGGATTCGTTCCTTCACTTGCATCAGTTGTTGTTCCTTCTTCTTCTTCTTCTCCACTGTTCTTTTCCGTCACTGAGGCATCTGGTTCTTTATCTTCAGGTTCAACTTGGGTCCTAAGTGTTAATATTTGTTCCTCGGTTGAGGATTTTTGATTGACAGCTTCCCTATTACATACTGGGTAGTCGGGACTACATAGAGTAATTTCTTGAGCTTCAAGTTCAGCTTGGCTCCTTGACGTTGGTGCTTCTTCGTTTTTTGCAGGCTTTTGATTTCCGTCCGTGTTTTTTTCTGAGCAGTCAGGACTGCTTGGAGTAATTTCTTCATTTACTTTTGCCGTTTCTTTTTTTGGCTCGTCCGTACTAACTGTGATGGGTATTTTTTCTCCGTTTTGATCTCTCCTATTCATTCGCCGTGCCAGCCATCTTCTATACTCGGATGGAGATTTTCTTTTATAGGCACATTCATTCGCGAAATGACCAAACTTATAACATTGTGAACATTGCTTCGGTTTTCCAGTAAAGTGTAGAGGTCGAATCGTTTGATCGATTGGGAGATAGCAAGGGATGTTTTTCGGGCTGCCAATCACTTTTACAATGACGTGTGGGGTATGAGAAGTGACTCTGTTTTTAACTGCCTCGGGCCAGCTCTTTACTATTTCTGCATTGTATAATGCAAATTTATCTTCGGTTCTTTGATGAAGCCTTTCGTAGGATTCGACTTTGGCGAAGAGTCCAACGCAGTGCTTGACCACTTCGGGTGTTAAGATGCCTCTAACCTCTGGTATTCGAATTTCGAACGGAATTGGTACATCCATTACTTTCATCAGTTCCCTAGATTCAACCCTAGCATCATAAGGATTACCGTCTTTATCGAATAATTTTATGTTGCAGGGAAGTGTTACATTTGAAATAAGTTGTTCTTTCTGAACTCTTCTAACAGATGTAAAGAGAGGACGATGCGGGAGTCTTAGGCACATTGAATCCAAATCTTCCGGCTCCAATCCTAATACTTCTGTCCATAGTCGGGCTGCGTTTGTGAAGGTCATATCTTTGTAGGTCATTCGATTTCCACCTCCAATAATTATTATTGAGTCTGTAACGTCCACCATTTTAAGAAATTTTGCTGTGATCTAACTCCTCCGGACTGGCTTGTGAAGGGACCTCGCCTACCTATCAGGAAGCCTATGAGATAGAGCATCTGGTATCCACGGTTCAAAGGGTCCTCTTGCATCAAGAACGGGCGGACTGGATTCCTTTGGGTCTCCTCGCCTCGTCGGAAGACACTAGAAGCTCTTCGTTCGTCTTAGTGCGTCAAACGACAAAATAGGGATTACAAATGTAAACAATCTATTTCCCCTTCGTGTGGACTGAGAAGATCAGCTGCCACTATTTTATTAACACAGATCTTTTAAATTCCCTTTTATTTTTATTATTACTCTTATTTCTTGCCTATGGCGTATTCCTTTATGCTTTTATTATGTTGTTTGAGAGTACAAAATTGATATAATGTACGTTTGCAACGTACGGAATGTAAGATACCCTAAAAGAATGAAATAAACAAATTATATTTAAAAAAAAAAAATTTTTTTGCTGAAAACTATATTTTTTACTAAATTTTTAAAACTTTGACCTCGTTTGCACGACATCGTAATGTTGACCGAGTTTGTTCAAACTTTGTATGTCGTCTTCTTTTTTCACCAGAAACAGAAAATCCACAATGTTGCTAACATTTCAACATTTGAAAAATAAGAACAACCCTAATATATATATATATATATATTAATTGCTAAAGGGTTACTTAGACGATTAAAGGTCCGGCATTGTTATCAATTGAAGATAAAGAGGTTAAAAGGTCAACCCGGCTTTTATATGGGGCTTAAATTTGCCACAATAATAAATATATACAAATTACCCAAATTGTACATTTGCTCCTTGTTCATCACTTAAAATATTTCCTTTTTGACTTTTAAGTTTACGAGTATACTTTTATATCTAAAATTAATGATTAAGAAGATAAATTTAAAGGAATATCAAAATTACGTTTCATAGAAATTTACTTAATAAACCTATATATTGAGACATGTAAATGTATTAGAAGCTTAAAGAATCAATCTTATAAGTGCTCTATAAGTTTGAACATTTTTGTTTCTCAATAGATTTTTTTCAGTTAAACTTGGAGGTAATAAATATATTCGACGATTTTATCTTTTGTATTTTGAATAATTTATTTTAATTAACGATCAATTTTGCCAACTTACCCTATAAGTTATCAAAAGTGGCTGATTGTGTTTTTTATAAGCCAACGTTGTGATATTTTGATACATGCTCCAGTGATTTTTTTATGTTACTGTCAATACATTTCACAAAAGCTACTGTGATTTTCTTTAACAAATGACCATATGATTATTTTTTTTAATTTAAGCGTGAAGTTTTTTTTGTAAAAGTGGATCATTAAAACAACTCGGGTTAATGGTTTTCAGACCACATCTTGCAAGATATGCATGCCTGATCCGAGAAGACTATGTAGAAATACACGGCTGACCCTTTGAAGGAGGAAAATGCATTTAGCCCAAGAGTTTTGTAAAATCTAATCTCAGGAGGGGGGGGGGGGGTACGCCAGTCTCAGCCGGGGGTTGTATAACGTGGAAATCCACCGTTGACCCCTGCGTAGATTTCAACTCGTGGCGGAACACCCGAGGCTAAGGTGTGCACAACCCTTAAGCCGCGTGTCTTTTTCTCCCTAAAAATGTCAGCGGTAGATTCAAACCCCATGGGACCCCAGACAGAGTCCCCATGAATAGGTCCACAAAGTAAAAAATAAACAGCGTGGAAAATGCTTCACTATAAAAAGCTTGGTGACAAAATTACTACCTAAGAAAAAAGAAGAACGACAAAAATACTTCACTACAAAAAAGCTTGGCGACAAATTACCTGCGACAAAAGAAGACGACTACAAAATTGGCAAGTGATGTATTTACCTGCGACAAAAACGGCTATAAAAAGCTCCGCGACCAATTTACTCGCGATGAAATTACTGGACACCTATTTTACATACACATTTTAAAAATTCTCACACACTAAACACAACTTAAGGCAGGGCACCTACAAAAGGAGACACGAAGACTAGACTAATCCGGCGACACACTACTGTTCTTAGGCTTTACTACTGCGCACACATGAATCAGAATAGACAAAGAGAATCATAGTTATCCCATTATTTTACCGTTTTAGTTGTTCTTTGAATGCCCGACGTATTTTGTAATTTGTGTTTAATAATAAAAAGTTTGTCAGATCTTCGTGTGAGATCATACTCACTTATTAGGTAAAGTATCCATTGATTAATTCGATCATAGAGTAGACCTCACAATTTACATTCTATATTTCTACAGAAAACAAGGTTTCACAATGCCTCAAGTTACGGATTCTGGTAGAAAGAAGGATCAAGCATGGCTAGAGGTTGCAGATCTGAAGGATACAAATACTGGAATGCCTAGTAACAGCAAGGTGTTGTGCAGATACTGTGAAACTGTTATCAGCAAAAAAATCGAAAGAGTAAAAGCACACCTGTCGAAATGCAATAAAAGAAAAGCTCCTCCATCAGAACAAAAAACTATTATTTCAGAAACAGACGATTTAACCTCTCCTCGACCACTTTCATCCTCGTGTTCATACCAGCTGTGCAGAACAGAATCGAGGGTATCCACCTCATCATCAACGTCAGGGAGCCATTCATTTATATCCTACAAGAGAATTAGAGACAACTCGATGGATCCCTTCATCACAAAATATCAAACGAGAAAAGTCGACTTCTTAACAAACAAGTGGCAAAATTCTTTTTCTCACAGAATGTTCCCTTTCATGCTGTTGAAAGTGAGCACTTCAGGCAGATGTGCCAAGATCTTCGTCCAGGCTACACTCCTCCTAACAGGAAGATGCTAGGGGGTGAATTACTCGACGAGATATATGACGAGGTGAAGGAGAAGACTGCGGAATCAATGCTACAAGTGAAAACTGTATGTATTACGCAAGATGGATGGTCATCTGTTCAAAATGATCCAGTCATCGCCCACGCCTTTTGCGACGGACAAAAAACTTATCTTTTGAACCTAATTGAATGTGGAACAGCTCAGAAGACTGCAGAATACTGTGCCCAGATTTTATGCAAGGCTATTCAGCAAATGAAGAATGAGTATCAAAAAGATGTTTTTGCTATATGTACCGATAACGAAGCAAAGATGAAAAAGCTTCGCAGGCTTCTTAATGTCACATATCCCGATATGATAACATATGGATGCAATGCACATTACCTCGCTTTGCTCGAAGCAGATACATCTAGCATGTCTGTAATGAAAAAAGTACTTGAAGTGCATAAATTCTTCAGAAATGTTCACTTGGCGCATGGTCTTTTGAAGGAGAAAGGAGGGAAACAACCACAGCTCCCAAATAATACTAGGTGGAACAGTCACATAGCCTGCCTTGAAACATTCAATGCTAACCATTCTATATACGTTGAGGTGAGAACGGAGTATCTGGAGAAAGATATATCTATGCCTGACAATGTTGCTAAGAACATTGACAATATTGGACTCTTACGAAAAACAAGTCGTCTACTTGATCAGGTTAAGAAATTTGGAGTAGCTCTAGACACACTACAGAGGGAAAAGTGCACCATAGCAGATGCTTGTCATGTATGGTATGGTCTTCTGAAAGATGATGAATTGGAACCGTTCAGACACGCAATCTCAGTTCGTTTCAAGGAGGCAGTAAGTGAACCCACTTATTAGCATATATGACAGATCCCCAGTATCATGATAAATGGGAAGAAAATGTCAAACAGGACCTTCAGAACGAAGTTGAGGAGTGGCTTAGCAATAAGAACCCTGAATACCTGATAGAGTTCTTCAACTTCAAGTTGCAGAAATCTGAGACTTATCCTAAGCATATGTTTACAGAAAACATTAGAAAACTAGAAGCCAGCGACTGGTGGTCACTCATCAACAGAAAGTGTTCTTTTGGGACAACTGCAGAGTTCGCAAGGTTTATGAAAAGCCTTCACAGCTGCCCTGCCAGTTCGGCTGGCATCGAACGATGTTTTAGCACTGTCGGATTTGTTTGGTCCAAAACCCGAAACCGATTAGGGATCGAAAAGGCCAAGAAACTGGCCACCGTGTACAGGGCACTTCGGTCTAAAGATTGTAACTCTGAAAGAAGACATTGTGAAGACACTGGTACAGGAAACAAGGCAGCAGAGGAATCTGAGGCCGACACAATAAGCATCAAATTATCTTCGAGTGAAATTGAATGATTGATTTTATGTATACTTAATAAGACAATTTCTATTATCGATTGGGTTTATTTTATTTCTTTGAAGTACATTTAATCTTTAATGATGGATAATGTTGGATTTTTACGGGTCTTCATGTAGAAGGAGGGGAAAGTATGGGGTTTCGATGTCAATACTGCTTGAACAACATTTTTTTACCAAACCATTTGAATTAACTCTTATCTATTTATTTTACGTGTGAGGGTGATGTCAAGGATAATAAAAATATTTTACGTAAATATATACACTGAGAAAGAGTTATAGACAAAAAATATTTTTTAAACGCCCTTCAATTAGCTACAGTCTACATAGACTCAGTCAGATGGCACTCCACTGTGTCGTGGCACCACTTTGATAAATCCTTGTCTAATCTTGCTGTTTCTTTTCAAAAGTCTCGAAAATACTCAATAAACCCCGAAAAGCAGCCCAGTGGTTTTTTAACCTGGTTGTGAGAGGAACTATTGGTGTTGCTCACAGTCACGTTCCATACAAAAAAATTCAGAGGATTTACATTTGGGGATCCGAAAATCTTTCGACCAGAAGTATGGAAAGTTCTCTTCCACCACTTCTGTATCACTTTGGACGTGTGCGCCGGTGCACCGTCCTGCTGCCAGATGTAAGGTCTTCCCTCGGCCACCTCATCCATCCATTCGTGTTCATCAGTGTGCACTCAGTCAGGTTCGACACCATGTGCTGTGGCAA
>CP045899.1:4222842-4265550 GCA_013387185.1 Caligus rogercresseyi
GTTAGTTAGAAATTTATTACTGTTTACAATAGACAAACATATACAGATATACATAAACTAAAGTAAAGAACACAACCACACATTGGGGTATCTGTGTTACGACAGTAAAAGTAAAGTAATCATATTTATATATTAAAATTTTCATTATAACATTTTTCATCTTTGTACATTTTAAAAACTTGATTATTTTTGTTTCCTCATCCTCCTCTTGCGAAACTAGGTGCCTTTCGTAGGACAAAGCGGGGCATTTGTAGATTAAATGATGAGCAGTCTGTGGTTCTTCCAAACAGAGATCACATATTTCACTCGTGTTTTTCCATTTACTCAAATGAGAGAGAAATGGTCCATGTCCGGTATAGGCTTGGACAAGAAGTTGGGCATCTTGATGTCGGTGTTTGATGGGTTTTGGCTTCGGGGTTTTAAGCATGGAGCGTGTATGCTTCATCTTTTGGTCATTTCTATATCGGTGACACCATTTGTTGTAAAAGAAATCGTTAAGTGTTTTCTTTATATAACTTGGAGGAACACCGACATTTTTCCGGATTTTGCTCACACTTCCATTTTTTGCTAGATGATCCGCAAATTCATTTCCCGTTATGTCATTATGACCTTTGCACCATTCAATGTGAATATTTTTCTTCTTTTTTCCTTCAATCAGGACCTTCTTACAGTTCTTCACTACCTCGCTAGTTGTAAGTGGGTTGAGAAGAGCTGCAATCGCTGATTGGGAGTCTGATCTAATTATAATATTTTTGGAGAATTTTTCTTGATTAAGGAGATCTTCTACAGATCTTGTAATTGCCACAACTTCTGCTTGAAATACTGATGCCTCTGTGTTCAGCGATACCATTGAGTGGTGTAATGATATGTCACCCCTAGTAATTGCCCATCCAGACCCAGTATTACTTTTATCATCTTTTGAACCATCCGTGTAGATAATTGTATCGGGATTGGGGATTTCAAGGTTGTCCACCCAAATGAATTGTCCCTTAATGAAGTCACTTTCATGGTTTGTGATGGCTTCCTCCAAAATTTTGTCGCTAGAGAACCTATGTCCACGACGTGTTGGAAGGATGCCAATACCATCCCAGGTGTTCCGCAGAAAATGCCTTGTTCTCCATCTTGATTGTGTTGCTTGCACTTGGACATATATATCTAGAGGAGTTATACCCAGTACTGCTTCCATCCCTGCAGTCGGTGTTGAGCGAAGTGTATGGGTTATTGACAGAAGTGCTTTTCTTTGAACTGAATTTAGGATTTTAATCCCGTTTTTCTTTGAAGTAATAGAATGTCCCCAAGTAAGGCACCCATATGTGATGACTGGTCTGACCATTGCTTCATATAGCCATAGGACTTTATCCGGAGTTAAGCCCCATTTTTGGCCTATGATTGCCTTAGACATGTTCCATATACGAGCACACTTTGCTGCCTTTTCTTTGAGATGTTCTGTCCAGGTTAGTCCTTGATCAAAGGTTAAGCCTAGATATTTCATTCGTGGTGAATATTCAATTACTTTACCATCTATTTTTAAGCATGGGAAGTATTTAGACCGTAGTTTGTATGCTTTAGAGAATACTATGGCGTTTGATTTGATTGGATTAAAGGTAAGGCTATTTCTTCTTCCCCACTCAACAACCGTGTTGATTGCCTCTTGCATTGCATTAGCAAGTGTGGTGGGATTTTTTCCACTTACTAGTAATAAAATGTCGTCAGCATAACCAACCACTTTGATTGCACCTTTTTTAAACTTCGCCAGTAGGGTGTCCATTATAGTGTTCCAGACTAATGGGGATAGCACTCCTCCCTGTGGGCTGCCACACGTTGGATTGACGATGACCTTTTCGCCTCTCAACTCGGCTTCAACTGTTCTTGTACTAAGAAGATTTTTATACCATAATCTGATACTCTCTGGAATTCTCAGTCTTTTCATTGCATAGTCCGCAGAGAGAAATCTTACGTTATCAAAAGCACCTGTGCAGTCAAGACTGACCGCAAGAGTACATTCTTTTGGAATATGGCTTTCTCTATTATGTCTGCGGCTTGTGATAGGGCGGTTTCTGTTGATAGGCCTCTTGTGTAGGCGTGCTGTGAGTGAAGTATAGGGATGCTTTCATCAACCTTCCACTTCACAATTCTTTCAAGTCCTTTAAGGAGGAAGTTCGATAGGGTAATTGGTCTAAATGACTTTGCCAAGCTATAATCAGCCTTACCAAGTTTTGGCAAAAATCTTACTTTCATTTCTCTCCAGCTTTTTGGAGTGTAGCCCGTGCTGACAATTACTTTGTAAAGGTCCGTAATGTATTCCACTAGTCTACTACCAAGTTGTTGAAGTACAATAGGCTTGAGTCCGTCCGGCCCGGCGCTTTTGTATGGACTAAACGAATTAAAGGAATTCCTGACCCTGTTGCAATCAACAAAGTTGATGTCAAACTTATTTATTTGTAAGGGGCTTTCATAGTTGACATTGAATCTACAGTTAGGAAAATGTGTCTCCATGAGTATTCTCAGGGATTCATCAGGTGACTGTGAATATCCAGTTTTTGTTTGTAGAAGACCTATAGAATAATCTATCGCTTTTTGACATCTAATTAGTTTGGCAATGTCCTTTGTGCTTTCAGCGCTGGTGCAGAAGTTTTTCCAAGATTCTCTTTGTTGTGTTCTTAATGAGGCTCGGTATTCTTTTCTAGTGTTTTGGTAATCTTCTCGAAAAGAGCTATGATGACGTTTTGGCTCGAGCTTTCTAAGTTTTTGTCTCAAACTAGCAAGATTTTTAGTCCACCATGGCACTGATTTAGTATTAATCATTTTTTTAGTGGACAGGCTATATCAAGCCCCTTATTTATTACTTTGATAAGCATCTCGGCGCATTGATCAATAGCATTTGCGTCGGGAGATATTTTTGGTAGTGTCATCATTTCTGTGTAGTGCCTAAAGGAGTTCCAGTCTGCTTTTCTAAAGTTTCTAGATAGTTCAGCACTTGGTTTATATTTTCCAAAGGTGAATACTATGTATCGATGGTCAGACATAGATGGCCTAGGATCCACATGCCATCCCTTGATTTCAAACTTTCTGAAGGCGTGTTGGTTCATAATTGTGATATCAATGGTTGAGCTGGCACGTTGAGTGAGAAAAGTAGGCTCATTTCCCTCGTTCACAACGATAAGGTTGTTTACCTCGAAGATATTTTCCAAAATTTCTCCCCTTACGTCAGTATCCTTACTACCCCAAAGACGATTGTGAGAGTTGGAATCCATGGTAAGTAGAAGCGGTTTCTTGGCACATTCACAATGTTTTATAAGTTTTAATAGTGTCTCATTTTCAACAGCTAATAATTGATCTAGATATGCTACACATATATACGTTAGTGATTCTTCTATCTTGATACATATTGTGCATATATCTCTGTCAGAGAATTCGGGAACAAACCAGGCATTCAAGTGATTCGCGGTGCGAATGCAGGCCCTTGGTTTTGAACCCGGTTGACAATGAATCGTATATCCACTCAAGTTCAGGCTTTTTGTTGAGTTTCTATAGATATATGGTTCGGTTATTAAGGCGATCCCATATTTTCTTAATTTAAGCTCTGAGTTAGCTGTTTTGGAGTGTTGCGTATTGATGTAAGCACAGCTAATCATTATTGTTTATTTGTTGGTGGTGTAGGTTTAAGAAGGACACTTGCTGCATCACAGAAGAACCTGTCTATTTTACCCTGTTTTTTATTACTGGTAAGTGCCGTTTTGGATGTCTTTCCTGTTTGTTTGTCTGGAGTTTTTTTGTCTTCGGGATTTAGACCACCACTGTTGTCCCTATCCAAATTTTCGCCTGTGTCTTCAGAAGTCGCGCTCTTGTTTTGGCTAGGTTCTTTTGTGAATTCTTTTCCGTGTTGCCCTTCTTTAGGATTTTTTTCTTCTGTCCCTTGTTTCTTTTCCTCTTCAGATCCTTGATGTTTGTCCTTACGCGTATTGTCTTCTTCATCCTCAGTCTCTTCTTCCTGCTCCAAAATGGGCGCATTTCGCGGGTCCTGGAAACGCACTTTACCTGCAGAAGCAATTTTGAGTGTAAAGTCTACAGTTTGGAGGCCTTCAAAGGATTGTTTATCTAGACAAATGTGAAGAACTTTGCCCAGTGTTGTGAGTTCTGATCTTATAACTTCAACCATGCCTTTTATTCCTAGAATGGTGCACTGATGTGCAATAATTTTACTGAGAACTTCATCCCCAATATTGCCAGTAACTCCGCGAATGAATCCCGTGAGTCTCTTTTTCTCCCTTCGTTCTTCCCTCATTCTCTCAGCCTCTAGCCAAGATGTGGATAACAAAGGGGTATGCTTTTTAATAATTCTTTTTATATATTGGCCAGAAGCTTCATCATTGACGTAAATTATAGCCCTTTTGTTGGTATATTTACGCCCTTCGTAGTTTGGTAAAGACTCGTTTGGGGCCGACAAGCAACGAACGTAGTCCGTGTCGAGAATTTGGATGACTTTATTCCATTCCCCAATGGAAATGTGATCGCCGTTCGTCCGAACAATGACGATTTCATTAGCCTCTTTTGCAATTTCAGCGTAGAGGAATTGTCTTTTCTGTTTAGGCTTTTGAGGGCCTTGGGTCTCTTAGAAGGAGGAGTCTCATTAGAATGACCCTCTCTCCTTCGTTTTTTGTCACTAGGACCATTTTTGACTGACTGCTCCCCTTTTGTGGGAAGCTGCATTTTGAGTTTTTTAATACCCTTTTGGGATTCTTTACAGCCCTCCTTATGGGGCACTTTTGTTTCCTCTATTTGAGGGTTTTTGTTGTTTCATTTGGGGCTCTAATTCTTTTGCCCCATTTATTGTAAGCAACAGTCTCCCATTGCATGCTGTTGTTTTTATTTGGATCTTCCAGTACACCCGGATCCCACTTGGAATGGTGTTGGTGGTTCTCCATCATTTTATTTTAAAAATAAGTATATAATACTTATTCACTTCACCTCAAACTTCATACACATATATATGTGTATAAATATATGTATTAAAGTATTAGAGGTTGAGCGACTTTGATTGTATATTTTCTTCCGCTTCTATTTTGTGATGAAATGTATTTCATGAAGGAGAAAAAGGATGATGAAAGAATGACTCTTATCTGTAATTCCAACGGCTTTCGATCCTCGAAAAACAGGAATCCAGACAGGTGAAGAGTGTCTTACGTCCAGATGAGGAACCCAGTGTCTCTCACAAAACTATTTAAAAGAATAAATAGGTGAGAGAACACCTGTATCCCAGATAAACTATTTATTTTCCAAGACGACACAGAAGACGTGTTATCACTTTCACTTATCATTGATTACTAATCATACTAATGGGATATTAATGTTTCAAACTCTATTGGAAGATGTAGAACCAAGGTCTGTATAATGACCTTGTGTAGAACATCTCAAATGCAACGTTACTCCTTTTTGTATTTTAGGTTCAACCTGCCACAAAATAAGATCTCAAACTCCAATGTAAAGATAAGACGCTATTGAAATTTAATTTCATTCAGATTGGACCCTCGGGTTCTGCTAGCAATATAACGGGAGTATCAAATTTTTGGCCCTTGAAGCATTGTGTAACAGACTAATCTGAGGACCTCTTATCACTGCTTTTCTTGGCCATCCTCAACCCCAATCTGAGCAAAATATAATTTTTTAGCTACACGTACAACCTTGGAAAAAATAAACATTAAACGTTCTGCTAAAAAAGTAAATGAACGCTGAACGGTACCCAAGCCTGCTCATGACATGACTGAGTATAGGGATATAGATATATATCTAATATATAGATATATATGTCATAATTGATTAATTAGAGGATTTTTTAAACTTTAGAATATATTGGGAGTACAACAATAACTAAAAATTTCTTATTTTCAAAGAGATGACATATACAAATAAAGGTATAAAAATATGACGTATATTTTTTTTCTTATGTAGCTAATTTAGTAAAGTAATAATTATAATTGAGGTATCTAAAGTTATACTTTAGAAAAAGTAACATGTCAATGGACTAATCAATTTATAGAAGCACTATTATTATGACATGTTGATCATCTGTGTTACCGTACATATATCGGTATTTATTAAAGTCCCGGCTGGCGCCCGGCGAAAAAAAGCGTCACTGTCGTTTTCTGATATATATATATATATAATATATATATATATATATATATATATATAATATTACATATATATATATATATATGGGATGCAAAAAGTTAATTGACTAACGATTAATAATCGACTAATTTTTAAACGATTAAAGTTTATTAGTTGCAATTAATCGACAGATTGCGCCCTCTATTTGAAGTTAATGATACTTTGGAATGAAGATTTTCCCCATAAAAATAAAGATACACTTACCCACCCAAATCCACAAGATAAACTGGTTCCTAATCGTGGCGCTGTTAACGATTAATCGATTAAAAGTCGACTAAATGAAACAACTAACGATTAATCTATTAATCGATAACTTGCATCCCTAATAATATATATATATATATATATTTCCTTTAAATTAATAATTATTATTGAAATCTGTAACGTCAACCATTTTGAAGAAATTTGCGGAAAACTATATTTTTACTAAATTTTTAAAACTTTGACCTCGTTGCGCGACCTCGTAATGTTGACCGATTTTGTTCAAACTTTGTATGTCGTCTTCTTTTATCACAAGAAACAGAAAATCCACAAAGTCGCTAACATTTCAAACATTTGAAAAATAAGAACAACCCATATATATATATATATATATATATATATATATATATATATATATATATATATATATATATATATATATATATATATATATAGATATATATATATATATATATATATATATATATATATATATATATATTATTATTTATTGCTCGTCCGTCCGTTGAAAAAATAGCAATTATTTTAACTCGTACTTATTTCAAATTTAACAAAATTCCATGGTTAAAAAAGCATCGAGAATGACTCTCAGAAAGTTCATTTTGCACTTCTTTCTGCTAAAAAACGTCCTTACTTTTTTTCTGGAGTGACATGATTGAACTTCTTTTATAAAAAACGCCCATACAGTATTTGTATTGTTTTAAAAACAATATAAATGAACAGATAAAGTCCAACAAAAATTACGTTCTACCGTTTATTTATAATCTGTTCAGGCGTTCGATTTTGAACGTGCGTTGGCGAACGGCTTTCGTTTTCCCGATATATCCACAAACCTTCTTGTGAATCATTACATGACTCACAATAAACTTTCTTATAAAAATAAAAATGCACATACATTTATTTACAAACAACTATATTTTCTTGCGAAAAACATTCGTTTTGCCATGAAAGAAATACATTAAGTGAATGAGTATTTTCAAAGGACAAAATATATATAAATGATTGATAGAACTTCATATATATCTTTCAAGAGAACATAATGTTTTTTTAAGAGTAAAAAAGGAGAACAAACCAAATCCAACAGGGGCATTCAAAATTCGTTAAGACATGTTCATTGTTCAATGCAGATCATTTGAAAGCAATTGTGTTTAAAAACATAAATAACTAGAGGCATGTATACACTCAGAGAGTGCAAACCTCCGCCGATCCCCACAACATTCCCATTAAAACATTCTCCCTTTCACACGCCCGATTTTCTACCTCTAATCATTGTTTACACTCTAGAGGTACATGGAAATAAAAAGAAAAAGCTCATTTTGCATCTTAAAGAAGCACTCAGAGATACCAAAATTTAATCACTTCTGGCATTTCCAACAACTCCACAAAATTTCATCCAAATCCGTTCAGTACTTTTTGAGTTATCCTGCTGACAAACCAACAAACCAACAAACGCCAGTGAAAACAATACCTCCTTCGGCGGAGGTAAAAATACTGCAGTTTAACATAGATTAAATTTTATAAAACAAAAGCAAAAGTTCATTCTCTTATGTAATGCTTAAGCATAATTTCATTCTAAAAATGTCATTTCCTTCGTTTATCGAGGCTCATGATACAAAAATATGGAAATTGCTGTAATGATTTCATGTTTTACGCCAAAACAGCCATAAGTAAAAGAGTACGGATGCTTATATTGCATATATTAGTTCTCGCAAACTAACAAATTATTATTATTATTTTATAGTTGGTAAATCAACCTCTTTCTCTTTCTACATATTATAGTCTCCACTTATCCATTTCTCATCACCCATGATACAACAAAATAAACTTATTACCTCCGCCGAAGGAGGTATTGTTTTCACTGGCGTTTGTTACCTCCGCCGAAGGAGGTATTGTTTTCACTGGCGTTTGTTGGTTTGTTAGTTTGTTGGTTTGTTGGTTGTCAGCAGGATACTCAAAAAGTACTGAACGGATTTGGATGAAATTTTGTGGAGTTATTGGAAGTGCCAAAAGGAAGAAGTGATTAAATTTTGGCATCTCTGAGTGCAGAATTAAGGCGCCAAATGAGCTAAATACTACTAAATTTTTCAAGTTAGCCTACTCTGCCAATAGATGTCGCTGTGATGTGAAATTGGGGGCCGGGAGCGTCTTCCTCTCGGAATTTACGTCGAGGGGAACCCTCCCCGTCCCTCTACGCCTCCCCAGTCGTGAAAAATCCGCCTCGGAAGGCTCATAAGGACCCCGTGACGGCGGAGGTTTGCACTCTCTGAGTGTATATATGCCTCTAGTTGTTGTTTGAAATTCACCTTTTATACCACGTTCTTAACAAAACACGAAGAGAAAAAGTTATAAATAGCATTTCCTAGAATGGATGCATGAAATTTCATCCCCTCTTTGGATGTTTCCACAATGAAGTGGATATTTGTTTGTACCTTGCTGAAAAGGCCTTTCTTTGCCTTCTCGTTCCAAGCAATGAGTTTTCTTTTAAATTGTTACAAAAAGTTTGTATTTTAGGAAGAGCATGTCATTCAATTGAAATTTAAGAAGTTGTATAAATAACCAAGGCTGGAGGAATTCCCATCCATAACAAGAAAGGAAGAGTAAGCAAAATGGTGCCTCAAATGATTGTTTCAAAATACAAATTTCAAAATGGAAACAACTCATTCATAATTCATTAACGCTTCTTTGAGTACTAAATTTGAAATAGAACTTTTGTTAACTCTGAAAATGAAAAAGAACCTCGTTGTAAAGGCTGCAAGTAAACTTCAGAGTTTACACATTAAAAAAAGGAATTATACAGTGGATCTATTGATTTTGTAATGGATACATGAATTACCCTCCCTCTATCGACTGAAATAAAACTATAGTCAGGGCTACGAGTCTGAAATATAACACCAATATCATTCCAATTATTATAATTATATTATCCACTAAATTAATATTTCGTGGATGATTTAGAGAACCATAATTATTAAGCTTTGGATGTGTAACCCAAGGAATTAAATGACAAAAACCTTTGATTATCTAATCTAAACTGATGTGTATTTCGTAGAAAGTAATTCTTTTTATACAAATTTTTATTTCAAATAGATAGTCTCTTTGAGAAAAGAGAAGGTAACGTCCGTCGCTCCATCTGATATTGTATTTTTAAATGAAAAGGTCGGAAAATAGAGGAACATTTATGAGCAGAGGAGCAAGTAGGAGCAGATAGAAGGATATACTCTGCCACAGATGCAAGAAAGCCAAGAATAATACAAAACTACATGATTAACTATATTAGTTATATTATATAATTAATTATATATTAGTTATATTCTTGCATAACTGCTTTGTATATAGGTATGTACATATCCTCGCACAGAAAAACCAATAATCGGTATGATTAATAACACACCATAGATGTAAATCGTTCCAAAAACAACAAAAATAATGAGATACCCACTCCAATGAAAATAATCGTTTTAGTTTGAAAAAAATGATAAAACAATTTTTTTTTGAATATGTTTGTCTTTAAACGTAGCAAATGTTCATAAAGAAAAACAATTATACTTTATACTACATACATAACGCTACCAGTATTGAATATGCGTATACCCTTCTCATTTCAGATTATGAAAGATATTGCTTCTGAAGAGCTCCGACTAATGGCTCATGTTCTGCATAAGATATGATGGTCGTGAAGGAGAAATGCTTCCATGAAAAGAATAATAAAATATAAATCAAAACCTTTAGCACAATAGACATGTGAACAATATTTGAGGATAACCAATCAATAATGCGTACGGTTCGCTAATTCGAAAAGTAAAGAAAATATCTTCCCGATCTCAACTGCATCGTTATTATGACAGTTTTTGTAAGGAGAAAAGTGGGGTCACATATAATATGTGTTATAAACGTTTGGTCATCGGCCCATTACTTTCTCTAGCAACTGCAAATAAAGACACCTTGCTTTCGATTTACTTCTTGATACGGTAAAATTCGACAAGACAGTTAATGAGAATGTCGAAACTTTTTCACAAAAACTACCTTCCCGCTATTAGGAGACCTAAGAAGTTAATTGGGGGAGGATTGGCTCTTCTATCTCGAATAGTTCCCAAAATATATATAAAGATTTTTATAGATATTCTGAGGAAACCCGACCAGGATGGAGGAGGACTGTCACGAACAATAGTCTATGTATGAGATTAATGTTCGGAACTGATCTCACAAACGACTCCACGCAACGTATTTCCTCAAGTTGGGCGGCAGCTCAGAGAATAATTTGGAAGTGTGAGCCCAAATTTCTCAGTGATTCAACAGTGGACATCATTCGGAAAAATCACTCGAGACCCTATTTCTTCAAAAATTTGGGAGATTCCGCAGCTTTGGAAGAAAAAGCTCTAAACAACAATGTTTTATCCATACACTCCAGTCTCTTATTATATCCATTTGATGATGGAAGGTTTAAATTCCCTCTAAGAAAGGCCGCTGCGGTTCATTTAATGCCACGGCCGTGGCACCTCAAAATGGCATTTCTCAATTTGAGCCACGAAACTCAGGGATTGACTGATTTCTTTCTCCGTTTATTAAAGCTTCCTGAAACATGGAGGCAGAGAATAAATCAGTCCTTAGTTGGAATCCACGACGGGAGGACATTCACAAGCCAACTACAAATTTCTTCTAATTGCATAATCTTTTCGGAGCATTGCAAGGATTGTGGGAGACTTTATAGTGACACCTTACATGCCTTCGTGGATTGTCAGGCTGTCTCTATATTGAAGAAATTCGTTTCCTTAAACGTCAGAGGTCTGGATAGTTGTGGGGAGGGAATTATAAAGGCAGTTGTGCTGTTTGGGCTTCAAAAAAGAAAAGGACGTCGTTCCGACAACTCTAAGGCCGTGGACTTTGCTTTGTTAAACGCCAAAGCACGGATTGCCAGCTCTTTAACGAAGCGAGAGTATGTGAAACCAACAGACCTACGAGCAATTTTGCTATCAGCTGCAGCCAGATACACTGCTTTTTCCCTGAAAATTCCGTCTCTTCGAAACGACTCATGGACGTTTGCTTCAGAGGAGGTACGATACTTGCCATCAAGCTCCCTACTTCATTTAAAGATTTTACGTCGGATTTTGAAATATTCAAAGTGATATATTATTTAAAATATTGGAGAAGCGTTTTTTAAATTATGTATTGTGCCATTTTATGTTTGTTTAATTTTTATTCTATGTTTTAATTGTTGTCGTTCTTCTCCAAAGTATTAATTTTAGATTACAATGTCTATTTATGTTTTTTAACGCAATTACTTTGGAATTTTACGAACTGAAATACACTGAAAAAAAAAATGAGAATCGGGAGCACTGCTATGACGCTATCGAAGTCAGAGGGAATTATTTTTTCTGATTAATAAATTATCTTATGAATTTTAGTAAAATCTAGAACCTACCAGGGTCATGTTCATTCTAATAATGGTTCATGATAATAGAAGATATCCCCTTTGACAATATTTGTACACTGAGTACTTCATTTATATTCGATCTAGTGAGTTACAAATTTAGACTTGAGTACTGCTATTAGAGCTGAACCAGGAATTAGTATCCTACTTAAAAAATTCCTTTTTACAGAACTTCATAGCAATCTTCATTCAAGCCTTCATAAACTCATTCAAGCGAGTGAATGAAGGTAAAGCAGTAGAGTGGTTCAAGCAATTCGGGGGAATAAGTTTTATTTGATTATATTATTTATGGTCATTATACCAAAAAGAATATCCTTATATATATAATATGTATGAAGAGAAGAAGTTTGAGAGTTACAAAAGATTTGGCGAGATAGAGATTGCATACTGGAAATTATCGCTAATCTGGAACTGATATCTAAATAATACCTTTTATCGAAGTTCTAATCGGCCTCAATCGTGCTTGTGGACCACAACAAAATTTTGTAAACCACTTTTTTACCATTGATATCGATGGTGAGGAATCCCCATAGTATTTATCAAGCTTAGCCTTCGTTTCAATGATGTTTTTTGTCGACAAAAATAATGCTTGATGACCACAAGAAATCCACTATTCTCCATTTTCTCAACAACTCACGAGGTTGTTTTCTCTAATAACTGTCAAACGCAAACACAAAAAACCAAGCGTGTTCAAATTTCAACAGGAGTCAGCTGATAGATGCTTGTTGAAAGGAGCAGTGTTGCCAACCTAATTATAAGGCGGGGAATTCAAAAAGTCACGGACTTATTGACCAGTCTTCGTACAAAGAAAAATTGTACAAATCAAAGGATTAGAGTTCAATATTATAAAAAGATCTTTCAGCTACTTTGGTTGAACGGCAAGATTCTATGAATGATGAATCAAACTCCATATGTGAAATTGAGGAATCCTGTTGAGAATGGCCATGAAGAGAGTTTCAAGCAGTGTTTCAAGCAGCATAGTTTGCTAAAAAAAGACTCAGTTACAACAGTTAGTTATAATGAAGATGAAGAATCTAGTTCAATTATTGTACTTGAAGATAGGTTTGATGAACCTGAAATCAGAGCCGCTAATACAATTATTATCCCCACCCTTCCTGATACATATTTGAGGAGAGTAGGCTGTAGCCTAACCCTCGAAGCAATTCAAGAAGTCCTCAAGAAAAACATGGTAGAATGCACAAGACAAGAACTTTAATGCCCAAAAATGGAAGAGGAAACCAAAGAAGATAGTACAAAAGTCACATATACCACAATCAGATTTTGGAATTGAGAACTGGTTCAGGTTTGACAAGAAAAAGAAGACATACTAATTGTGTCTTCGGATGAAGGCAATAAACATTATATACGATCCAATTATCTATAAGCGAATATATTACTCTCTCATTTTTATAAAAAGATAAGTTTCAAAGAAAGATCTAAAGGATACATTGCTTATGCCCAAATGAAAATAACGCCCTTTTTACCATGAGCCCGTTAGCCATACAATGAAACTAAATATGGGAATAAGTAAAATTTGTCTCTAAGCCCAAGAGGAGGATGAGATAGATACTCCAGGTATGCACTTATTAAACACTTAACACCAATGGACTCATATATTATATGTCTGCAAGATATAATATCCAGTGTGCCTAGTTCATGCCTCCTAATTGTCCTTTATGTCTCCCAAGAAAATTCTACTCCTATTGTACGGGCAATAATATAAATACAGGTGTGCTAAAACTTATTTTTAAAGGGGTAGAGCGTGTAAAGCTGTTCAAAGGGCATTCCGGAAAAACTAGTTGGAATCTAATCTTCATTACGAACAATGGCTTCATATATTCTATTATTTAAGCCTTTGACCTATATGAAGTAATTTTTTATGTAATTGTAAACTTGCAAAAGACTGATTTTAATCTTTTTTACTAATCGGTGATTTAGATAATGATTTAGATAAGCCTCCATTCCGTTATCCTAATGCCAAAATCCTGGGTGAATTATGTGATAGATTCAATCTCTGGGTATTGTAAGGAAACTTACCCAGACGATGATAGTATATCATGGAGAAAGGCAGGTCAAACATCTCATATTGATTTAGGTCTTGTTTTTCTTGGTTCATTAAAAGGACCATCGTTAATGCTTTCTATCGTCCTGAGACATCGTCCGATCATAAAGTAATAATAATAATAAATATTCCCTCAACTTTTTTTACCAAAGTGGATTTTGGAGAAGATCAGTTGGTGCAAATGTTGAGGTATAGTTTAAGCAAACATTATATTCCTGTTTTACTTGTGAAAAGGTCTAATCGACATTAATATTGGTTATTCGATCCACATTCGCAAAATATCTCAAAGAAAAAAAAAAAATTTAGTGTGTGTCAAGAGTTATAGGTAGAAATGATATTGAATAATAATTCCCTTCTTACCCGTTCATGAATGTCAGACATAGAGAAGAACACTTCCAAAATTGCTGAGACTTTGCAAATGAACAGATTAGCAGAAAATAATTTTAATTTGAGACTCAATTTTTTATAAGGGAAAATATCCCGCTAGTGGCATTCATAGGATAGTGGACAATGTCATGGAACTGATAAGAACTGATAAGAATACTTTTATAATAATTTTCAAATAGTGGTCAATACAAACAGAAATCACTTTCTTAGAAGACTCTCCTGTACACAAGAAATATAATATTTACTGAGGAAAATATCACAGATTCTATAATTGGTGATAGTCGATTTTATTTTCCTCTTATAAGATCATTAAAAAAATTATTTTGTGATTATATTTTATTTGTTTTGTTACAAATTTATTATATTTCAAAAGTGCATTTTTAATAGTATTTGATCAGTGTTTGATTTATTTCTTCTTGTACCTCTGAAACCTGTTTAAAAGCTGCTTTTGGGTATGTAATATGATCTTCAGATATATAGGACCCAAGTTTTTATCCTTATATTTCAACTTACCTTATGTATAATTAAATCAATGACTGAGGTGGACCTAACTTACTTCTGAAAAGGAAATCATAAAAACTAATACTTAAACACAGCAATAGTCCATAGTTTGGACACTTTAGTCCTTTCTACCTTTTATATTTGAACAAATGATTTATTTATTGCTAAATTAAGTGTATGCATACCGATTTATATTTTTGTTTTGTTTAAAGTAAAACAAACAATACTTGTATAAAGCTTCTAATATTAAAATAATACAATAATTTCTATAAGCAAAAAAAAAAGCAAATTGTTGAAACAAATAGATTTAAATATTATGTTAATCAATTTTACTTTAGTCATGATAGTTCCTTGAAGATTTTTCTTTCTACCACAAAAGACTTTGCCTACGTAAATCAACATTTGCATTATAAATTGTGTCCATATTAGAGGCCACGACACACAACCAGTGAAGATTGATCTAAAGATTCTAGATTCTTCTCCTAAATTATCTTGTCAAGTGAAGGTGTAAATTATGATGCAATGTTGCTTTGTCCGAGCAGACTGCTTCACTACGCATCTGGTTGTCTGTCGGTAGTCCAGACCTGTCTTCCAGTTGTGGTATTCTATTATGTATTCAGTTTTTAAATAAAAAATATATATAAAAATTATATTTTTGGATCGTCTTGATCGTTTCATACGATACGAAGGATGACCAATGATTTTATAAAATACTTTTATAAGTTGGCAATTACAAGTAAGCAACACATGTCTATAAGTTTGACAATAAGGAGAAAGATTGGGGTCCCGACCACATATAAAAACGAAGATTTTCTACAAGTCTATTATATTGTAACTGCTTTTATGCTCGTACAAAGACCATTTCAGCTACCATATAAGAGCTTTTGCAGACTCGAGTTTTATTTTCTTAACACAATTTTGAATAAAAAGGTTAAAGATATTATAATACATTAGAATATAAACTTCTATGGAAACTTTAGTCATTTGAATCTGTTTGCTGGCATATTTTTGATAGACTTAACTTATTAATTTAAAACATACATTTTTTGCAGTTTTGTAGGTTCTTGCAAATTTTTTAAAAACATAACTCTTTCAGTTGAAAAAGACGATGGATATACGCAATCACCTGCTCAATCTTTATTAGTACTTATGGAAACTCATTTCCCTGATAGTATAATAAATACGACCTATGATAGACCATTGGAAGAAAGAAGCTTTAACATTAACTATGTAGATAAAAATAAGGTCAAAGAATCATTCAATTCTTTTCAACCATTTAAAAGCTCAGGACCAGATGGGCTGAAACCAGTTGTACTACAGCAACTCGGTAAAAATTTAATATCTTACATCACAAACCTTTATGAAGTAATTCTCAACACTGGCTATACACCAAGGATCTGGAGAGAGATGAAAGTTACTTTTTTGCCGAAACCGGGCAAAGATGACTACAGCTCAGCTAAGGCTTTCAGGCCAATCACTCTTTCGAACTACATTCTTAAAGGACTTGAGAGAATTGTACAATGGAAAGTGGACGACGTTATCCCAAGACTTTATTCACAACATGCTTATACTAAGGGATTATCAACTGAAACAGCCCTTTCACAAGTTACGGACTTAATCGAAAAATCAATTTTTCAAGACCACTGCACACTTGCAGTCAGTTTTGATTGCACAGGTGCGTTTGATTATGTACAATTTCACTCTGCAAACATAGCTATGTCACGGCTTGGAATTCCAGAAAGCATTCAATCTTGGTACTGTAACCTTCTTAAAACAAGAACAGTCAAAGCGGAATTAAAAGGGGAAAAAGTCAGCGTCAATCCAACACGTGGTAGTCCACAAGGAGGAGTTCTATCTCCAGTTATATGGAACTTAATCATGGACACTCTTTTGACTAAGTTTAAAAAAGGCGCCATCCATGTTGTAGGCTATGCGGATGACGTCCTTTTATTAATAAGTGGTAAAGACCCTGGTACACTTGTTTATAAAATGCAGGAAGCAATTAATATTGTTCTGGAATGGGGGAAAACAAATGGTCTCACATTCAACCCATCCAAATCTAATGCTATAGTCTTTTCAAAAGCATACAAATTAAGATCAAAATACTTTCCGCGACTATTTATGGCAGGAAAAGTAATTAAATTTGCTACACAAATAAAGTACCTAGGCGTGGTTTTCGATCAAGGACTCACCTGGACTGAACATATAAAAGAAAAAGCTGCCAAATGTTCTCGAATATGGAATATGGCAAAGGCTGTCATAGGTCAAAAATGGGGCTTAACTTCGGATAGGGTTCTCTGGCTCTATGAAGCAATGATTAGACCCATTATCACATATGCATGTCTAATATGGGGACACACTGTTACTGCAAAGAAAGTCGAAATAAGAAAATTGAACAATATTCAGCGAAAGGTACTTATGAGTATGACTCATACACTCCGATCAACACCAACATCAGGAATAGAGGCAGTATTGGGCATCACTCCATTGGATCTCTACATACAAGCACATGCAACAAAGTCAAGATGGAGAACAAAGTTCTTTCTCCGGGATACCTGGGATGGTGTGGGCAATCTTTCAAGGCGTCGTGGACATCGTTTCGTTAGTGATAAAATACTCCATCGACTTCAATTGAATGAAACTAGCGACTACATTACAGGCAATCGTATCTGGGTTGATAACTCTCATGTTGAAAACTCTGACATTATTATATACACAGACGGATCAAAAGACGATAAAGACAACACAGGAGCTGGATGGGCAATCACTAGAGGTGATATATCCTTTTATCAATCATATATATCTCTTAATAAGGAAGCATCAGTCTTCCAAGCTGAGGTAATTGCCATCACACAATCTGTTAAAGCTTTACTTGAACAAGACAAGCCATCTAAGAACGTGATTATTCGGTCAGATTCTCAATCAGCAATTGCTGCTATTCTAAACCCCTTTACAAAAAGTGCCACAGTTAAGCAATGCAAAGAAGTATTAAACAACGCAAAATCCAAAATAAATATACATCTTGATTGGTGTAAGGGCCATTCAGACATCTCAGGCAACGAATTTGCGGACTACCTTGCAAAGAAAGGAACGCAAAGTAAAAATCGCTTATGTGTTGGAGCACCACCAAGCTACATAAAGAAAGTGATAGATGGCTTCTTCTATGAAGTTTGGTGCAACAGATACAAAAAGGATCTTGGAATGAAACATACTCATAGGATGTTGAATATTCCAAAACCAAAGGTTGTCGAGCTTTCACGTCCCAACATTAAATTACTTGTTCAAGCCTACACAGGCCATGGACCATTTCTGGCCCATCTGAGCAAATGGAAAAACACAAATGCCATTTGTAATATATGCATGGAGGAGTCCCAAACCGCTGACCACCTAATCAACAGATGCCCATCGCTTTCATATGAGAGATACCAAGTCATGCAAGAGGAGGATGAAGATCTTCGTATGATTAAATTTATTAAATGTAAAAAGATGCAACAAATTATTGATTCTAACTTTAATTTAATTGCTTCATAAGTAGATTATAAAATAATTTATATAATGCAATGCTCAATATCCATTTTTGCTGTTGTAGCACATATACCCCTTTGTGTGGTCGTGTTCTTTTGCTGTATGTATGCTTTGCTTTTATCATTGTATAATTGTAGTATTTGTATGTACTATCGTAAGACAGCAATAAATTCTTAACTAAAAAAAAAAAAAAAAAAACTCTTCAGTTGGAAATTTCATTTTCTTTCTTTTGTTGTTATTTTATATATTTGAGTATATCCTTCCTTGAGCGTGAGAAGTTGCAATATTTAAATATAATATGAGAATATTTTATTCAACGCAATAATAAAATACATGAATCATGAGAAAATACAAAAGGTGCTCCAATGGATGTAATGCTTATATTTGAGTTGTTGTTCACACTTCAACAGCCAACATGGAATTGATTGTAATGCTTATTATTCACGCTACTTTTCTTCCCATCAATCACATTCTAGAAGGAAGTGCAAGATTGGTATCCTCAGATATAAAACATGTAGTTCGTCATGAGGAATAAAGGAAGCGACGAACTAACCTGATCATAGAGTGATATTGTATTTGTAATTTCAAAAACCATTGAGTAAGAAAGAAAAGGGGTGATGGTGCCATTTTTTAAAACGTGATTGGAAAAAAAGCAAAGGATTAATAAAAATATCAGTTGGCTTTTATCAATAAAATATCACTTCAATACCCCCGGCTGTTGAGGAGTGAACATTAATTTAGAGGAAATAAATTCATCCATAAAAGTACTATTATGTAGATACCCTTTCATGGGCCTACATCCATATTATTTGCGAATCCTTTGAGTGGACAACTCCAATATCACATATAATTTATTAAAGCAAGTGCTTTAAACTCAGGGGGGGGGGGATATTTGTACATCATGTGTGTCGATAAATGGTCATTACTCGAGGCAGAAAAAGAAGGAAAACAGTGTTACCAAATGAAAAAAACATGTCTATTGGTGAGATTGCAAGAAAAACCGTTTTTTCCATCCCTATCCATGAGAAAGTACATTTGTAGCTCTTGGGTTGATGTTTAGTTCTCAACCAACACGAGTGAATTGATGTCTTTTTATATTTATTCATTCCAGACAAGCACTTGTATAAAAATACATAAATAAACATTATAGTTTAACATTGTTGCTTGCTGAAAATCAATCACATGGTGATCTATATTATTGCACAGTAATAAACAAACAAGGTTATGCAATTAAATTATCAACAACAATAACATACAAAAGTACTAATACATAATACTTAAAAGTAACATAAACAAAACAAAATTAATCATCTGTATAATAATTCACCAATCGCTGTCCGTCCGTCCGTCGTCTGTATGTCCGCACGCTATGTCCTCCCACATTTATGGTCAAATTTGAGCTTTGAAGGTACTTATGGAATTCTTGGGTCAAGGCGGACCTAATAAAACTATTTGCAAAGTGATGGGACCAGAAATGAACCAGAAAATCACTTTTTCTGATTTTAATACCTACTTTTCAAGATGAAGAGAGGAAAAAAGAAAAAGAAAAAAGCATCTCATGTGACTTAAAACATATTCTTTGTACAAAGTCAAACTTTTTATGAGGAATGTTTGTACAAAACAGAAAATTATAGTAACTCATTTGACATTTAGAAAACCTATTTTATCTCCACAAAATCCATGATACAATTTTAAGAAACTTATGTAATATAAACATATGGGCGACGTAGGCGCCCAAATATGCAAGTCATGTAAATTTTAATATTTTAGTTGAAGTTATTGATAATTTGTAAGTGTCTTTTTCATGATTATTTTTCTTTTCTTTCTACCATTCACGTTTTAGAAAGGATTGACAGTTTGGCATCCTATCTCATCCCGCCATTTCACATTTTTGGACACTTAAATATCTATAGTAATAGCCAACATGCAGCAGTACCTAACCTAAATTTAACAAGTTCATATCCTCTAAGGCTTTGTTTAATATACTGCATTCCTTATCCTATGATTCATTTCGCCCAGATAGATTGCACTTTTTCTCATCCTTCTCTCCTCTAAAGTATGTGCCCATCTTTTCTATGCAAGAGGTTTTTTTTTGCTAAAGTAAAGTCTTCCTTGACGAGGGAGAGAAAAAAAAGAGTGACCTCTTCTGATGAAATATTATTATGAATAGAAGAATGACTAAGTATTATTATTATTGTTGTTATTATTCTTATTTGAGCTGTAAAATATGCACTAAGGGGGTGCTCAAATTAATTTAACAATGAGTTTCTTTCATAAAGATAAAAAACATTGAGATCTTATTCTGAGAAGTCAGCTGTCCAGAAAGGAGGT
Organism: Caligus rogercresseyi; assembly: GCA_013387185.1. Classification (NCBI taxonomy): domain Eukaryota; kingdom Metazoa; phylum Arthropoda; class Copepoda; order Siphonostomatoida; family Caligidae; genus Caligus; species Caligus rogercresseyi. The sequence goes on from CP045899.1 coordinate 4,243,470, forward strand.
CATATAGGTATATATATATCGGGCATGTTGATCGGAGTTTTTTTCTGATCGGCGATCAATAGCGATATAGCGATAATTGATCGCTGATCGGAGTATCGCAAAAGGTTCTGATCATTATATCTTTTGATCGTAAAAAAATCACAAAAAAATTGCGATCCGATCAATTTGTATAAAATAACTAAAAAAGAAAAAATGTTTGTAATAATGATTTTTGAGACAAACCCTACATTTCTTAAAACTTAACTAGCTGTCACATTGACCAAAATCCATTCCAACAACTAATATTTGTGTAGAAAACACAAAATACAGACTAATACTAATTAATGGAAAAAGCCATTGTGTGCTATCCTGATATATTTTTGTCCTAAAATTACAGACAGGCGACTATGTAGAAGTCATTGTTTTGGAGCTCATAGGCTATGGGAAACATTTATTCTGGCATCTCCTGTCTTAAAGTATGCAGACATATGTCAATTGTGGAGCCAGAGTGTTGGAGCTCATAGGCTATGAGAAACAATCATTCTGATATTTTGTCCTAAAATATACAGACAGGCGCCGATGGAGAAGTCGTTATTTTGGAGCTCATAGGCTTTGGGAAACAATAATTCCATTGCCATATAAAGATGAATACTTATGAAGGTTTGACTGTATATACATTTAAATTTTTACTTAGAATTAGTATTACATAGGTAATTATTTTGTTGATCGCAATTAAATTGATCGGATCGCTGATCAGAAAAATTCCTGATCGTTATATCGCTATATCGCAAAGAATTTCTGATCGCTATTTTTGATCGGATCGCTATTTTTTTCCTGATCGCTCACAAGCCTGATTTATATATATATATAATAACAGGACACTCGACAGAAAAGAAAAACTCTGTTTCTTTAAAGAGCTTCTGTATGACACGTGGTGATTAACAAATAGAAAAAAAGGAAACCCTGAGTTTTCATTGGTGACGGATCATTCAGGGTTTTCACTTGACCCCCCCCCCCCCCCCACCCAAAAAAAAGAAGTCTAGAGGCCTTACATTGCACAAGCAAGTTGGTCAAATGAGGGGTCCAATTTTGGCAAACACTCGCTCACGAAAATTACTCTTCAATAAATCGATTGTAACATTTGCTACGTGTGAAGTGACACTGTTTTGTTAAAACTACATGTCTTGCAATTGAGGCCTAATTATCATGGTTCATGAACTATTTTCATTCAGATGATAAAATCCAGACTCATCTATGTGGGTGTTCTTTGTGCATTATGATCTCTTTGTGCACTTTTTATTGCCCTACATTTGTAGCCTAAGAAACTGTGTATCTTAGTCCTGGAAATTATAATAAGAGAAACAAAGGTATTTCTTAATTAATAAAATACTAAAAAAATCTTTCTTAAGCCTGGAATCCATTGGCTTATCAAAAATTCAATCCTTCAATGATGTTTTTTTAAATATTTTTGGAATTATTACTTGAAATTATTTTTCATATATCATTTTTTATTATGCCTTTAAGACAAACATATGTTTAATCTTTAAAAAATCATATTCAAAAGTTGCTCGTGATTTTACTGAAATTTTATTCAATGCTGTTAAGAGAATGTCCCTTTAAGTATTTTTTGAGATTTTAATGTATTTACAGATAAATAAAATTGTATTTTATACAAAAAAAACTGCGTCAAAAAAAACCTGGTCAAAGCTCATACAGGTAAAAAAATTCAGTTCAAGTGTAGGCTTAGCTTTGTCAAAGCTTTTACCACTCTACATAATAGTACACAATTTGTCAATTATTTATATACAACATTTTGTCGCATAATATTTCTATGTTTACATACTTCCGACACCTCAAGTATTTTTCCGCTATATATTGTTTGAATCTTTGGAGCTAAAATACAATAACTAATAAAATCTTTAAATCTTGGCATAGTTATCAGATAATGGTATAAACACCAACATAGTAAAAAAAGAGTCACAACTTTTAATACTATTTCCATATCTCTTTGATCCTCTTCGAAAATATTTGCATGCAGCTCAAAGAATGATTTTTTAAGGTTTGTTTAACTCCTAGATATGCCCCACCACACCAGAACTTAATCTGGTATCAGCCGGTAGAGGTCTACCTAAGAGCAAGTAGCTTTATTATTAAATAATTTATATTTACATAAAATGTTGTATATTTTTATTAATTGGTCCTCCAACGATAGTTTTCTTTCTTGAGCGGCCGCCGCCAATTCCGTCATTTCCCGCATTGTGCAGCCACAATCGTGAATCAAGTGGTAAGGCGTTTCCTCATCTTCTCCACAAAGTCTGCATGTTGAGTCCAGTGATTTCCCCATAATAAATTGATGTCGTTTTAGGTTAATATGGCCACTGGCCATTGCAATTATAACGGATGCTTGATGTCTTTTATATTTGTAGATTTTTCTTCCGATGTAAGGCGCATTGATGAATTGCTTCGATTGTCTACAGCTGTCCAAGTTGTTCCAAATAGTTCTCCAAAAAGACATTGATGTTTTTCTAAGCGCCGCCTTTGTCTGGCAGATTGAGGCAGGAACAGCGACAGGATCCCCTTTTACTGTGCCTTCCTTAGCCAGGTAGTCGGCAAACTCGTTTCCTGTGTTATTATTGTGTCCCTTGATCCAACCAATGGTGATGTCACAAATAGAGTTCTCAAGGGCACTTTTACAATTTATAATTTCTTCTGTAAGTATATTTCCAGGTCGAGGTTTTAAGCTGTCAATAGCAGATAGACTATCAGAAAGAATAAGCAGACTTTTACCTGCTGTTTTCTTAGTCGGTAGGTTACTTGCCAAATTTCTAATGGCTTCTACTTCAGCTTGGTATACAGTATTAGTATCATCAAGTTTAAGTGAGCGTTGATCTATTACAATGTCACGACATGTTATTGCCCAACCGGCACCTGAACTATCATTTATTCTGGAGCCATCTGTGTATCCGATTAAATCATAATCATTTTGGGACCATACTTTTGCCACCTTATACTCTGCACTATGTGACCATGCTGTTATACCACGATTTGGTGTCGGGATTTTATATTTCCTAATATGCGTGTCAAGGTAATTTAAATGCCCTTTATTTGAGTGGTCAAACCATTTCAGTGGGTTGTCCAATTTTGTATATATTCTTGTTAGGCAGGCACGTTCCATTACATATAAATGCAGTGGAATTAGCCCACATAATACCTCCATTGTTGCTGTGGGAGTCGATTTTTTGGCTCCTGTGATACTTAGAAGACCCAGCCTTTGCACCTTACGGAGCTCAGCCTTCATAGATTCGCTGGAATGAAGTTTTGCCGAGAAGACAATAGCTCCGTAGCTTATAACTGAGCGGACATAAGTCTCATAAATCCATTTTGCCTTAAGAGGGTTAATTCCCCAGTCAAGACCAATGAACGCCTTTAGGGAAAAAAGACTTCTTTTCGCTTTAGCAACCGCATATTTTATGTGGTCGTTCCATTTTAATCCATCATCAAATACGACTCCAAGGTACTTAAAAGTTTTGACTTTTTCGATCTCTGTACCATTCATATGAAGAGTGATTTTCGGGCCTTTCCTTCTATTCGTGAACAGCATAAACTTGGATTTGTTTCCACTGAAGATAGTATCACTATTATCAGCCCAACGTGAAAGTTTATTTAGAGTTTCTTGCATAAGAAGCATCAGAGTTGTGCGATCCACACCCCTTGCACATAGTGCTAGATCATCTGCATATGCGATCCTATGAATTGGTTTATCGGGTTGGTTGACCGCTTCTTGAAAGGCAAGGTTCCAAGCTAAAGTGGAAAGGATCCCTCCTTGTGGGCATCCTCTTGTTGGTATTGCTGTTGCACACTCGTCACCAAGTTTGGCAAAAACAGTTCGACTTTTTAGAAGATTACTATACCAGCGAGTTGTTGTTTCATCAACACCATGCCTGCGCATGGCATCAATGATACGGTTGAAGTGAACTCTATCGAAAGCACCCTCAATATCAAGAAAAACTACTAAGGCTTCTTCCCGTCTATGGAAACTACTTTCACAGCAGTCCACTAATTTACTAATAGCTGTGTTAGTTGATTTGCCCTTTGTGAATGCATATTGGTTTGGCAGAACCATATCACATTTTGCATGTATTTTCCATAGAACCATACGTTCAAGAATTTTTAAAGCCACATTTGTAAGCGTAATAGGGCGATAAGATCTTGGATTATGATAGTCTTTTTTCCCTTGTTTTGGAATGAAGATCACTTTAGCTTCCCTCCAGGTCTTTGGTGTGTATCCAGTACTGTATACTGCATTGTAAAGGTCTGTCAAACGCTCTATCATGCAGTCAGGTAAATTTTTATAGGCTATGGTTGGAATATCATCCATACCAGCCTTTTTATATGACTTCAGACTATTTATAGCACTTCTCACAAGTTCAGTACTAAAGTGTTTTGTATACGGTGCTTGTTCTTCAGATAACACATGATCAGTGTCATAATCCTGTACATGCTCAGCTGACCCTGGAAAATGTACCCTGAGAAGGAGTTTTAGGCTCTCTTTTTCACTCACCAGATCATCCATTATGCCAACACGTACATTTGTATGGTTAGCACGTGTTTTCATAAGCCTGGATATATCTTTAGGACCTTCAAGAGTACTGACCCATTTACGAAAGGCTTCCCGCTTGGCCTTGATTATCATGGACTTGTAAATTTGTTTCTCAGCTTTATATTCAGACATTCGCTTTTTACGCTGAAGGTATTTGACAACACGCCTTTGCTCTCTTAGTTTGTCATTCCACCATGGGTTAGCTTTCCTAAGAATGCCAGACTTTACACTACATGAGCTTCGCAGGGCCTTCTTTAGTAGAGTTGCAATGTTGTTTGCCTCTAAGTCAATGTTTTTTGTATCTAAAAGATCGATTGTCCTCCTCAGTTCAGAACTCATCACTTCTTGGTTAAAGTGAGCCCAGTTCGCGTTTTTTTATATTTATATGGCTAGACATAATTTTGGTTGCATTGAATTCAAAAGTGTTAAACTTGTGATCAGAACCAGAGTATTGTTGATCTGTTTTCCAGGCTGAAACAAGATGATGACTCCAGCGGTTTGTAATTGTTAGATCAATTATTGACTCCCCCATGCCACCCACAAAAGTGGGCACACAACCCACATTCTGAAGGCTTAAGTTAAAGGTTGCCATAAACTCATCCAATATTTCTCCACGAGAGTTTGTTAGTATATCTCGCCATAGAGTACTCCTAGCATTGAAGTCACCGCATAACAACAGAGGTTTATGGTTTCTATCACAGTAGTCAACGATAGGTCTTATTAGTCCACAGACATCCATATTTGTAATGTCGGCGTAATAGCTAGCGATAATCAAATTCTTGTTGTTGTCAGTTTTCACTGAACATACTACAAGATCCCTTGAGCAAAACTTAGGTATTTGAGTGACCACTAGGTCAGGTGATGCTATAATGGCTGCTCGCGGTTTAGGATTATGATTTGCAAGGACATTTAGACCTGAAAAGTTAATCACACTTGAACCACCCATGATCAAGGGTGGTTCAGTTACCATAACAATGCAGCTGTCCTTGCCTAGTAATCTTTGATTTAGCTCAGTAGAGCATGTTATTCTTTTCCCCATGTTTATTTGCGTACATTTGACCATTCCAATTGAGTAGTTGGTCGTTGTGTTGTTTATATCGTTATTTTGAGCATTAGATTCCATAGTGTATATACTTATAGGGATTGTAGTACTTTTAATTTAATACTTAATTTATTCCTTTATATTGTATTTATTTTTTGGGCTTGTATAATAGAATGTCAGCCAATTCCGCATACACGCCATGTTTTTTCTTTTTCTTTTTGTCCGTAGTAGATTCACGACTCGAATCTATGCTTGGGCAATTTTTTGGCACGTCCTCGATAGCAGGATCAATTTGGTCCTCTGGAGTCGCTTTACTTTTCTCCCTTTTCCTTTTAGCATTTTTGCTTTTTGATTCCTCTAGAAGATCTTCACCATCCATATGCTCTTCAAGTGAATAATGAATTTCCTCCTGTGTAGTATTAAGTTTCATGTTGTTGTTCTTACATGAAACATCAACTTCAGGTGGGGTGATAATCACCTCCTGAGCTATATTTTTACATGACTCAACATCTTTGCAAGCTTCATGATCATTTGCATTGTATTCCACCTGACTTTCTACCTCAGCATTTATTTCGAGTTCCTGGGTGAAAATGCAGTCCTTATTTCTTTTTAGCCTGTTTAGAATCCATTGGACATAGGATTTGTAACCCCTGGCCTTTTGGTTGCACTTTGTCTTTCCGTGTCCAAAATTAAAGCAGAGAGAACATTGCTTAACAGCATTTGAAAATTCCATATGAAATATTTTACCATTGATAGGTAAAAACGATGGTAAGTTTTTAGGGGTACCCTTTGCCAATATATTCAATGAAGAACTTGGCTGTTTTAAAAGGTGAGGGAATTGCTTCAGAATTGAAGAGTTCTTTAGCTCCGAAACCTCACTTTGCTTATGTTGAGCAACCTTAATTCCCTCTACACAAACGAAGGGGGCTAAGTGTCTGGCAACTTCATCATATGATACAGTTCCCCAAGCGCCCTTCAGTCTTATATTGAAGGTTCTATCCCTTTGCATAATGTCAGTGAAATCCCGACATTAAATCTTTGCCTTGAACGACTCATCATTTTTATCTTTCATTTCCATGAGTTTTTAAGGTGTCGAAGGTTTGGAAAAAAGTTTTGCTTTAAGTTCCATTGTATTAACTAGAAGTTAATCTAACTCCTAGGATACGTAATTATTAATTAAAATACTTATTACCTGTGTAAAAATATCTGTAAAATACGATTTATATATATATATATGTCCAATTATTATTTGAAAAATTCAACGTTATTCAATTCACCTTTTAAGTAACCCTGTGAATAAGTACATACAAAGTTCTTAAATATGTCAACATTAACTATATTAAAGTCTTGAACACACGCAACGACATAAATTGACCGGCCCCTTTTTTTCTCTATTAGCTCATAAATTATAATCCATTTGCAAAGGAGAGTATTGCAAAGTTGAAGAAGAATATAGCTACGGTGATGGAATTTATAATGGGTGTCCTTTGATGATTCCTGTACTTTTAAGAATGTCTTGGCAAATTAGTTTAACTACTTATTTTGGCTTTTAATATTAGCAAATGACTAAAATTAACCCCACTTCTATTATATTATATAATGCACTTTTTTAATCAATAACTATGGCTTAGATTATAAAATTACATTAATGTAACATTCGAATTTCGAGTAATATTAGATGTTACAAGGTGTACAATCTATCAGGATATACCATAAAGAATGAGTCTAAAGAAGAAAAAGTATGGACTTAAATTAAATAGCACTTCCAAATTAGAAAATGTAATCCCTTCCGGCTGGGATGAGGTCGTGAAAGTGTTCCCGGACGTGATCCCGCTATTGGACAGGACAAGTATCAGGGAAGGTCAGGCCCGGCGGGATGGGTGGGGCTGAGGGGGGCCAGACCTGCCCACCGAGTGATGTAGGCCCACCCACCCACTGAGTGACGTGGGCCCGATTTTTTTAATGAATGTGCCAAGTGTGCCCCCCCCCAATAACAACTGTAGGTCCCCCCAAGAGCCTGGGCCTGCTGCCGGGCCTGGGGAAGGTACTGGTGAGGCCTTTGAGGATCTTGTTGACTGCTTTGCCAAGCTTGTACTGGATCTAGATGTAGGAGTAGGTGTTTCCATTGTCAACAGAGTGAGTGGCTACATATATAAATGACGTGAATGTATATTATTTGTAAGACTCTTGTGAACTCACTCAACTCACTAATTCTAGAAAAATATATGAAAAAGTGATGCTGTTAGATTTTTTACTTATATATATATATATTACTTTTTTTGGCTGGTATGATTCGACAGTATTGCATCCGACTGATATAATAACCTTAGAGTAGTAATTTGTATATCGAACCTAGAATCTTATCCATGATGTATACCAAAAAACATTGAAAGTTGAACACGCCTTAACTCACAAGGCTATCAAACCCTTTAACTTTTGAACTTTGCTCGCTTGCAGAAAATGGCTTGTTCGTTTTAAGAAAAAAATAAGTTTTGTCCCATTTTTGGGATAAACTAAAAATCACTTTGGTTGCATTCGATCAATTTATAATTCAATACATTTTTATGAGTTTGTTTCATCAGTTTTAGAGCCTGTTTTGAATATTAAGAAACTGAGTATGAAGAAACTGATTTTTTTTCTTTAGTTTAAGGGTATCCTCGGAAATTTTCCCTTGGCCTCTGATGCATTTAGATTTTCATTTATTTGTCATTTTTTACGCATCGAATCCATTTCTAATAGACATAAAACACTCCACTTCTTTTTTTAAATTCACTTGCTCCTCTTCTTCTTTCACTTTCTATACAGGCAGCAGTGGCTACCATGCGATAATTCAAGGAATACTAGATACATATTCCTTGGGTAATTGTATGTATTCTTATCCGAAGAGGAAAAGGTAATTTATTCGAACAACAAGGTATTTGATATTCCTCTTAAAAGATAGCGATTCTCAAAAAGTGAAACATATCAAATTAAAGGTTGAAATCCCAGCAAATAAATAAGTGCTGAGTTCTATGTCTATTAACGACATATTGCACTATTCCATTTCCCTCAGTTCATTTGTAAATCATTTTTTGAATGTTTTTATTGATTTTCCAACAGGCTGCTAGGTAAAAGGAGGTTTTTATAAATGTCAGGCTTGTTGATCGAAGTTTTTTCTGATCGGCGATCAATAGCGATATAGCGATATTTGATCGCTGATCGGAGTATCGTAAAAGGTCCTTATCTTTATATCTTTTGATTGTAAGGAAATCACTAAAAAATAGCGATCCGATCAATTTGTATAACATAACTAAAAAAGAAAAACCCTGCATTTCTTAAAACTTAACTAGCTGTCTCATTGACGAAAATCCATTCCCACGACTAATATGTGTTTAGAAAACCCAAAATACAGACAGCCACCAATGGGAAAAGCCAGTGTGTGCTGTCCTGATATATTTTTTGTCCTAAAATGTATTTTTTACACTGTCGGTATCGACAGGCGCCTATAGAGAAGTCAATGTTTGGAGCTCTTAGACTATGAGAAACATTTATTCCAGCATCTCCTGTCTTAAAATATGCAAACATTTGTCAATTGTGGAGCCAGGGTGTTGGAGTTCATAGTCTATGAGAAAAAATCATTCTGATATTTTTGTCCTAAAATATACAGACAGCAGATTCTGAGGAGGACTAGACATAGACTGCAATAGAAGCAGCTTCTATTTATGTCTAATAAAGATGCAAATGAAAAATGATCTGTGCAAACTTTATATATATATGTACTTATTTTCGATATTGTAAATAAAGAAAATTGTTAAACAAGGTGTGTCAATTGCTCATTTAAAAAGGTTTATATCGGTTTATTACTTAATTTATCTGAGGGTAAATTTTGGTGGGTGCTTTGGACTGCCATATAAAGATGAATTCTTATAAAGGTTAGACTGTATATACAAATAAATTTTTACTTAAAATTAGTATTACATAGGTGTTTTTTTTATCGCAAATAAATTGATCGGATCGCTGGTCGGAAAAATCCCTGATCGTTATATCGCTATTTCGCAAAGAATTTCTGATCGCTATTTTTGATCGGATCGCTATTTTTTCCTGATCGCTCACAAGCCTGATAAATGTATATTAGTACAAATTACTGTAAAATATTATAACGGGTTCTAAATATTGTAGCAAGAGTCTAATGGGAGATCTTTAATTCTATAAATTTAAAGCATAAAGAACTCTACATTATGACCTCATTAACTTGTTCGTTTTAATAAAAATAATAAATTTGCCAAATAGATAATGACGCTCCCATAAATCATCAAAACTCATATATAACGAATTATTATTAGAGTATGATTTATGAAATAACCATAGAATTATTGAAGCAAAATCGCAAAAAGTTATTATTAAATAACCAATTAAAGTTGATTTGATTGGTTTCTTTGTTCATATTATTATTATTTTATGGTTATAAATTATATTTCATTCATATAAAATTTTTGTAAATAGAAAAGTGGTAGGGTACATATGGTCAATATTTAAAGTATAAAACACGAAAAATGCTTAAAAAAAATAAAACTTGGATTCAATATGTTCATAAAATATATAAATCTTTATTAATAACTGATTCGGTCTAGGAGGGAGATGTATCTTTCCGCCTATTTGTCCAGTCCTATAGGGAGAGGGTTCCCCTTGACCCCCGAGGCGTACAGAACGCCTTGAACATTGGAAATTATCAAGGAGAATATAAATAAGGTGAGGCAATGGGAATCGACGTAGGCAATTGCAGGGCGACAGCTGACTATTTTGTTGTGATGTCACAGGTGCTACGCTTGATTTCTAGTTCAGTTCATATTGTTAGGTGAAAATGACATATTCTCGAGGAAGTAATCGTGTTTGTGCTATCCCCTCTTGCTCCAATCCTCAAGATGCACAATATTTTGCCCTTCTGACTAAGGATCTTGATATCCGACGTCTGCAGATTGCATGATGCAGAAGATCAAACAGGATTGGCCTAAAGAATGCGAAGATCTCCGATCGTCATTTTACTCCAGATGACTTCCAAGGAATATTCAGGCTGAGCTTCTTGGCATCTTTGCTGGGAAGAAGCTTAATTCTTAAGCTGTTCCTTCACTCTTCATCCCTGGGTCACCCTCCTCAAGTGTGTCCAAGTCCTTCAGACAGGTCCATCAAGAAGCCCGTGAACGAAAAAAAATTGTGAGTTGACTATTGAGGAGGAATGAGGAACTCTCACTCACGAAAATTAAGCTGTCTTATATTATATTATATATGTTTATATAAGTATATATATATATATATATATTAGGGCTGTTTTTATTTTTCGAATGTTTGAAATGTTAGCAACATTGTGGATTTTCTGTTTCTTGGTGATAAAAGAAGACGACATACAAAGTTTGAACAAAATCGGTCGACATTACGAGGTCGTGCAACGAGGTCAAAGTTTTAAAAATTTAGTAAAAATATAGTTTTCCGCAAATTTCTTCAAAATGGTGAACGTTACAGACTTCAATAATAATTATTAATTTAAAGGAAATCTGATATACTCCCAGACGTATGTTCGATGGTTTTTACTAAAACAAAGTTTTTAGTAAAAACAAAGAAAAAATGGAGTGTGTAATGTTAACATATTTCATAGCTTTTTTGTATCAATTAACTTCACTCGCCTGTAGAAGATGACTTGTTCGCTTCAGAGTAAAATAGTATTTTTAAGTTTAATAAACCTTTGGATGATAAATCCAAAAATGACCTTGGTTGCATTCTATCAATTCAGAATTCAGTACAATCTGAGTTTACATCATATGATTCAGAGCCTGTATTGACCTATAAGGAATCGATTATGAAAAAAATAAATAATAATGTGTTTTTAAGATTTGCGTCAAGTAATCCTTTCAAAATTTTACTTTGTCTCCGACGTATTTATAATCCATTATATGCGTCATTTTGTACGCGAGATATGTTTTTTAATGTACATATAACTCTCTACTTATTAAATTGACATGATTTAGTACACTAAAATATTAAAGCTAGTTTAACAAGCTTTTATTTATTATGTTTGGTGTTCTAAAAATCGCTATACTTTAAGAGAAATAAGCAAATAAATTTATGCACGTACTCTCCCAAAAAAATTGATCCTTTGATATGAGAATATACAATTACCGCTTGGTAACCAGTGTTACCTGGATAGAAAGAAAAAAGAGAAGCGAGAGAAGTAAGGCAAAATACTCTCTCGTTTCTCTACATATTACATATTATTTTCCAAAAAAAACCATTCTTGGGGATCGGAATGCTCAGCTTTTTCCAAGGAATGTTACTAGACAAAAGGCCTGGCACAATTCCTTAGATAGAATTTGTGATTTTGACTTCTTAGGTAGCCGATTCATGTCCTCTAGCTGGTCTTGTATCCTTATCCTCTTGAGCTCGCAGTTTTTCACGTGTCTCGCTCTGGTAGAATGCTGGACAAACTGATACTTTTGGCCTTCTCACAAACCTTACAGAAAACAGTTTGGAAGTCTATAATTTTGAAGGGATAATCAGTCTCCTCATTCATATCCTTGAGCCAGTTTAGACGGGTAGACAATGAACTGGCATATTTCTGTAAATAATGGAATGAGTGAGTTCATCAAATATTTTTTAAATTCAATGAACAAGATGTTTAATATATATTAGCTTAAAAAATGAGTTGAAATTGTGGATCAATAAAATGGTCATTGGAATGTAGATTTGTCGAAGCCTTCCATAAAACAAAAATCCATATGATGCGAGAATTTATTCAAAAAGGCGCCATAAAGTTAGGCGTGCATTGTTTTCTTCCAAAAAACAACAAATTAAGGGGATGAAGAAAAAAATTATAAAATGATGCAAGAGGTGATGAAAATAAGTTCACCAATTTTTCTAAAAAGATAAAGTGTTTATTTCAGGGATATTATGAAGAAAAATGTGTTTTTTCTTCAATTTCCAAAAAATGCTTTTATTGAATAAAAATGAAAAATATGTGAAAAAATATTTTTTATGTGATTCACATTTTTTTACGCTCTCTAGTGATAACTAAAGCGTGATAACAAGAGATGAACTTCACACATTCTCCCTTTCACACGCCCAAAATATCCCTCGCTTTTCAATGTCTAAATATCATTGCTACACTTTTGAGAGGAAGGAGAACTTAAGGATCTCATACCCTTAAATGAAAAATAAATATTTTAAGAACTGTGTATGGAGGCCCAAGCAAAAACTCACCAATACTGCATTATAGATGGAAAGTCGAGGGATATTTGGGCGTGTGAAAGGAAGAATGTCTGAAGGGTGCAATTGAGTACAAGCTCCTTGTTATCACTATTTCTCTCCTCTCTTGAGGAATATTTATTTCATTTATGAAGCAGGCCAAGTCGGCCAGAACAGAAGGTATTTATTTTATATTTGAATCTCTGTTTTTGCTTCCGTTCGGAGGAAAGAGAATAGTGATAACAAGAAGCTTGAACTCAATTGCACCCTTCAGACATTCTCCCTTTCACACGCCCAAAATATCCCTCGACTTTCCATCTCTAATTATGATGTACGTTTCTTTGTGTGAATTCCGATTGATTTGCCTCATTATATATAATAATAATAAATGGGATTACAGAGAAGGTCGTTCTCTAAGACTCAACTTGGATACTCCTTACGAAGTGGTGGATCAATAATGACCTTCTTCTCTCGCGAGGAGTCAAATCTTCAACCTTGAGAGTCGAGCCCATTTACACAGATCAAAGGATAAAAATTTAATCACATAGTCAGAAGCTTGTCGATCGAACCATACACAGTGGGCTTAAAACGGGGGTCAAGCGGACATTTGCCTGTAATTTTTGAACCCTGTTCCAATTTTGGCCATTGAGGGCTCATTAGAAGCGTATGAGGTCATAAAATATACAGAAACCAATTTAACATAGAATTTTTTTTTGGGGGGGGGGTCTGGGCCCCCCATTTAGGAGAATTGGGCGGATATCCCGAAAACACGTTTTTGGGAATATCTTGACAAATAATGATGCTATAGAGCCCATTGAGAGCTTGTTAGAAGCGTCTGGAGAAGTGGAATATATAGAAATCAATTTCAATTCAGAATTTCTGAATTTTGGTGGTCTGGGGCCAAAAAACCTCAAATTTAGGAGAATTGGGCGGATATCCCGAAAACACGTTTTGGGAATATCTTGACAAATAATGATGCTATAGAGCCCATTGAGAGCTCGTTAGAAGCGTCTGGAGAAGTGGAATATATAGAAATCAATTTCAATTCAGAATTTCTGAATTTTGGGGGTCTGGGGCCAAAAAACCTCAAATTTAGGAGAATTGGGCGGATATCCCGAAAACACGTTTTTGGGAATATCTTGACAAATAATGATGCTATAGAGCCATTGAGAGCTCGTTAGAAGCGTCTGGAGAAGTGGAATATATAGAAATCAATTTCAATTCAGAATTTCTGAATTTGGGGGTCTGGGGCCAAAAAACCTCAAATTTAGGAGAATTGGGCAGATATCCCGAAAACACGTTTCGGCATGATGATTTCCAAAAAAAAGTAATGCGTAGTGATGACGTTTATTTAGAAAAGAATTTCCGGAAAAAGAAATGTTTGGAAATAATGCGTGAGATTTGGATCAATATTTGACCGAAAAAGGCTTGAAATGGCGCAAAAATAAGCAATAATCATAGAACAGTGTAGTTTGATGGTTTTATGATGCCAAATTTGGATTCAGCACCCCAAAAAACATAGGAAAAGTGGTCTGGATCATGAAATTTGAGTAAAAAAATACACAAGTTGTTTCTAGATTTCAAGCATAACGGAAAAATTTAGGTAAGCTCATTTTTAGAATATGAGAAAATTAAAATGGTTCCCAAGAGTCAATTTTTTCAATTTTTTGGATTAAGATAGTCCTCAATGTCAAGATTATCATATGTGAAGCATGAAAAATTTCATCTTGGGGCTTTTCTGCAATTTTTCATTGAAATTTATCAGCGGGGGTCATTTTTAGGGTTTTTTTGATGGAAAAATGCCCATTTTCACAGTAATTTTTGTGGAAAAACCATGAATTTATGTGAAAAAGCTGCCCTATTTATGATACTGAATCAAATTATAGGTATTTGGCTTATATTAGGGCCTAAGGGACATATTTAGAGGGTTTGGTGGAAATTATGAGCATTTTTTGAATATTTACTCAAATTTTCTCCGAGAAAATGAAGTGTTTCCGGAATATGAAATTCGCAAACTTCAAATGGGCATATCTTAAGAAGTAATTGGGGAGTTAGAGGACAAATGAGACCATTTTTGATAGTTCAGAGTCTGAACTATTCATATTTACATGTTTGAAGGTGATCTGAGAAATTTTTAAAATTTCGATATGTCCGCTTGGGAACCACTGTGCCATATCGGCAAAAAAAGAAGCTTGTTCTTGTCTCTGCTAGACGTGAGGAATTATAAGAGATATTTGGTCGACAAGTTGTGTGATCGAATTTTCAAGAATCAAGGAGGATCTGTTTTGTTGAATCCGACAAGGCTTGAATTTGAAATTTTATTTTTTTTATAGATGGTAACTTTGGATTGCAAGACCTATTTATTTATTTTCGCAATTACTTCGGCTTATCAAAATTGAAATAAGTACTGGTATTGTGATGATAAGGGAAAAAAATATTTTCATGCTCTGTATTGAGAATGGACATTATATGTTTTTTTTTTCAGTCACGAAGTTTTATTCAATATTTGTAACAAACAATACAGTGTAATACTACTACACTAAATATACAAAATATATATATATAATAAAACTCTCTTCAACACTTGCGTAAAAACATAAATGAACGTTATAGTTCAGATTTACTGTTAAAAAGTGATGACTTAAAATAATATGACAATTTATTTGTTCCTTAAAAAACGCTGATATTTTCTTAAAATCCTCTTGGCTGATTTTAAAAATTGATATATTTACATTTAAAAGTGCTGTGTCTAAAGCTTTTGGATAGGTGGGGGACATTATATTTACGTTTATAAACACCAAACAAAATAAAGGCTTTTATAGATTTGAGGTAATTATTTCATTTTCGCACACATTATTTGAATAAAACGCTTGACTACCATAAGCACAGGACATTCAGCAAAGGCATGAATGATTGAGTCGAATAAAGCCCCACAGTTATACAAGGGTAATAAATCTAAGTAAACGAGCAGAAATCTGAAACTGAGCTGTAAATTTGGCACTATCAATTATACCACACGTCGACCGAAAAATCCTCTGTTTCCATGATTGAGGAAGACCAAGCAATTGTAAAAAGCTCTCAGATATAGATCCAAAGGACTCTTCACTATGGGTATAAAATTTTAAAAACCAAGACTTGGACGGACTAAAATCATTGCATGAGCGTTCTAAAGGAAAACGAAACCTACCTACATTGAAGACAGGAGCCGATTTCAGGTCATGGAGTGTTAGAATATATTTTAGTTAAAACGATTCTCTCTAATGCAGCAAAATAGCCATTTTTTTGAGAAAAGGTTCTTTTCCCTATTTTCATAAATAACATCCCAAACAGTATCAGAAAAGAAATTAGGCAGAACCGTCCATATGATTCTTTGTATTGAAGCTAAAAAGGGAGAAAATGCTTCCAAATCTGGGTTCGTTAAAGGAGTACCCGTATGGAACCAATTGTAAAATTCGGAGGATGTATAAAATATTCTCCAGTCTTTGTCGTGTAAAACGCCCATTTCTTTACGATTCATAGATAACATTTGGGTAAGATAGAGCCTAACTGACAAAGCCCCCCTCCAGCAATATTTTAGGACCTTTTAAGGAGGGTAGATATGACTTATGAAAAAGAGTACGCAGCCAAGAGTCTTATTCTATTATTGCGAATTCAGCAATAAACGGGATGAATGTGGCTCTATACATCACCAGTGGAATAACTCGGGTATTATATAGGTCGATCCTTTTCTGCAAAGATAGACTGCGCCATTGCCTCGCTTTATTATAAGCCCTCCGACTCATTTGAGACCAATTACTCTCTGAGACACCATTTTTCCTCCATTCAATACCAAGAATGCTTACAGAAGACACAACCCGACAACTATGAATTAAAGAAGAACTATCTGGAGTCCAGGAACCCAACGGGAGTATGGCCGTCTTGTTATAGTTAATTGTCAGACCGGAATTATGTTCGAATTTTGTAAAGGACGAGAGCAGTATTTCAATTCTCTTTACTAATTGTTTTTCTGAGCTGGCTTCTACCATGAGAGTTACGTGTCCGCGTAAAGGTCGACCAGATGTCTCACACCCATTAAAAGACACTCTAAATCCCAAGTACTTTCTAATTAATGTTTTTGAGAGTTCATTTATCGCTGCCAACGCCTTCCTGAAATCGATCGCAACCAAATCACCATACCTTTACGACGATTAATGGATTCTATTGCTGTGAAATATTCTAAAAATATCAGTAAATTTCCTACGCTTCCTATGTTTTTGTCTCGTTTCCTCTCTTATAGTTGTTTTTATTATCTGTGCAAAAATAATAATAAAGAATATGATTATTGATATTTGATAACACCCAATACTGTTTATTATACAAGCAAATACAATCTAAAGCAGTAATCCCAATTTTGTGGAGGGAGCGAGTTATATATATTCTATTGGAACGCTGGAGGAATGATAAAAAAATGTGTATTATCAGTATTAGATTATTACATGAATATGGTTGTAAATGTAAGGAGAGGCCAAATGACTATTTCTTATTGAATTAAATGTCAGGCGATTACAACGTAAACCTATAAAGCTTTCCTTCGCATTCAAATTGTAAAGCATAGAATATTAAAATATTACTTTCAAGGGTCTATTTGTAACTGTCGGGGACAATCTTTTACAAGATCACTTATAATCTAATTCTCATTAACATATCTGAGTCTACCTTGAATGAATTTTATGAATCCATTCCTCTATAAAACATATTTATTCTCAAGTAAACTCCCTTACCTATTTTATGGGATAGCAAGGCTTAGCAATAAAAACATTTTTTCAGTCCCGACACTGTTTTCTTTTTTCTTCCCCATCCGATAACACAGGCGTTATGATTCACTAATCGACAGATATTAGGGAAACATATTAAGCATCATCAATTCTGAGGGTATTAACATTACTTCATTTAATCAATAAAATAGATATGGACATTGAAGAAGTCCATTGGACGGATTCGCAAATTATTTGATGAGGTCCTCATGAGGCGAGCTAATTTATGGTTTTAAGGATGATATTCTTATCCTTATTCCTCTTCAGCGTGAAATGCTTTATTTCATAAAGCAAACTGCTTTTTATCGTGCACTCTTCTTTTCTTTTCAACACATCACGCTCCAGAAAAAGGTTTGCTAACGCTGAACTATTGTTTGCGGTAATAAATGTTTAATATACAAATACCCACACTCTTCTCTTTCTAGAGAAAAAAGATTATGAAGGATATAAAAAACCATCACTGATCTTGAGATTATCCGATTAATTAATGCCTTATTTTGCTCACAAAGTAATGCATTTTATATATTGATTTCAGAGCACATTCATAAGCTAGTAAAAGATCTAATTTCCTATGTTGCGTGATTATACCTAGTACAAGTAATCAATTATATTAGACAGTCCATATCCTTCAGAAAGCCTCCTACAGTCAAATAAATTACTTCTCTTTGGGCCTCTCTCGCTTTCTCTATGGGTGTCAAGAGACGAATATAAAATATGTATCAAATATTTTGTTGATAATGTCAATAGGCATTATTTTAGGAGAAAGAGGAGTAAAAATGGTTTTTGATATAGGTATTGGTTAAGAACTTATAAGTTCAAGGCGTTCTATTTGAAATTATAAATCTCAGATCGCCAAAAGACTTTTAACATACACAGCAATAAAACCACATGAAATAAGAACTATTACACTGCCCGCAAGAGTCAGGTAAAAGGATTTTAAATTGAAGATACAGCAAAAGGATAATGACTATTGGAACCTGGCTGTCATCCAAATCAAACATCTTCCAACAATTTCCTGCTACATAAAAAGTTTTACTTAAAATAATACAAAACTTAAAAAACCCATTAAACACTCACGTCCAGAGTAATTTGGATTTGGTTTATTACTTCTATATATATTTCATTAGTGAATTATAATATAAGATTAAAATATGTTTGACTATAACTTATTTATGTACTATTTATTAAATATTATATAAATCTTAAGAGACAGCAGCATATGGTGATTTTAAGCAAGCGCCACTTTAAAACTATTATGTTTATTTAAATTAATTTATACAATCGCTTCTTTGAAATAAAAAACCCCAAGCATCCAAATGGGACTGCACATAAAGATCAATAAAAAGCGTTCCGGATTTTTCTTTGTGATATTACAAACTTTAGTTTAATACACAGTCGCAAGCTGTCATATTTCTACATAGAATAAATTAGAGGGTTGTTGTGCATTCAAGACTTTCATATGAGTTGTATGTAATTTACTGTATATATGTAAGAACTTGCTGCAATTCCAAGAAAGAAAAATAATATTTATTGTAAGATTGTAAAGTATGGCATTTTTCCCATACATTCTCTATATTAAGAAAGAGGCTGTTCTTTTTTTAAATGAGACTCCTTTTTATGGATATACAATTTAGTTAATTTTTAGACATATATAAGAACTAAGTTGTTAATAAAGAGCAAACTATTAACAAAAAAGTTTTTTAATTTTTTAAAATATATCTTTAATTCTTCCACAATCATATATCATATCAAAAAGTCATGCATGCATATTAATCCTATTATGTCTATTCAAATCTACTCAGATGCAACTTATCGAGCCCCATAGGCATAAAAAATAACAATAATAATGATTCAAAATACCTTGTCTGACGCGGTGTTTCATTATTTAAATTCAATAAATACCTCAAATCTCATGGAATGTAAAAAAAATATAAAGAGTGAAAATATAATGAAAACTAGAGGCATATATACACTCAGAGAGTGTGTACTCTAGTGTTGTCCATCGGGCGCGATTTTTTAGCCCGAGCCCGCCGAAAGACTAATACTTGGCCCGAGCCCGGCCCGAGCCCGATTAGTTTGATATGCGCCCGACCTTGCGCCCGCCCGGCCATTGGGAAAATATATTTATGGCAGAAGAAGTTCAATCAACAGACCCGAGAAAATGTGAGGACGTTTTTTTTTTAGAAAGAGGTTGAGGTGATGACGATTTTTTTTAGAAAATATTTCCAAAAAAAAAGTGATGACGTTTTTTTTAGAAAAGAATCTCCCAAAAAGAAGTGAACGTGAATGATGACGTTTTTTTTCCAAAAAAGTGCTTGACGTTTGGAAAGAGACTTTTTATTTGAAAGATATTTAATTAATTTGAAAAAGCCCGCGCCCGCATAGCCCGCCCGACTTTCATATTTTTGCGCCCGAGCCCGGCCCTGCTCGGCGGGCGGGCGGGCATGCCCGCCCGAGGACAACACTAGTACCTCCGCCGATCCCCCACACATTCCCTTTCAAACATTCTCCCTTTCACACGCCCGATTTTCTATATCTAATCATTGTTCCTCTCTGTCGTGCCTAGAGTAGCAGAGTCTGGACCAAGAGCTTATATATCAAAGAGCATATTATATAGAGGTCTAGCTTCAGGCAAGCGCTATTGGTTAATTATGTTAAGTAACGACCACTTGAGGCGCGCTCCTATTTACAGAAAGATAAATATATAAAAACAACTAAAAACTAACAACAACTAATCAACTCCAGGTTCATGATCCCTGGAGGTTGGGAGATGTAAATGCCTAATTTTATTCCGTATTAGTTAATATAATTCTATATAAAAAAATTAAAAGATTCCTTGAATAAAGGATATCAGTAATACTACGCGTGGAATGAATCTTTGTTTAATATATATATATATTAGATGATGAAATGATAAATAATAAGTATCAAGAAATAAACAAAGGCTCTATTGTAATAGTAATCCTTGACCGCATGACGGCGCCACCATCATCATTCGCCACAAAATCTTGTAGATGGGTCTCTAGTTATATCTAAAGAAGATCATCGTGACACCTACGGCGTGTGTTTTTCGAAAACAAAAAGAGAGCACGTAAAAAAACTATTGGTACCCTATACATTGAAGGTAGTGAGCAGCTTAGCTATGCAAGGAGTTCGGTACGGTTTAACTCGATCTCCTACCTGAGCTAGAAACAAAGAGAAACAACACTTCAACACGGCCATCGTGTTAACATTCCTCACAAACCTCTCTATTATTGTACTTATTATAGAAGAAGAATAACAAAAAGTATCGTGCTGCAGAGTGCTCCTGCCTTGTTCTTATTATTGTTATTGTTACATTGATTCATCATTGCAGGGATCAAATTCTCGAATGGGAGTGGACGGGTGGCATGATTCCAGTCATTATATTTGCCCCGTCTCGTCTCATCCTTCTCCTCAATGATCGGAGGAGGAGACGAGACGTTTGGGAGCTCCTTCATCAATGTGGTCGCTCCTAGCACTGACTCGGATCATGAAATGTTCAACGGGACTCGCGGATCCATATTGATCTATGGACTGACTCGGTCTGGGATGGATGTGTTTATGGGAGATTCATTCATCTGTACGACCCGGGTAAGTACTTCAATGAACTTCTCGTCACAAAGGCTAGTTCTCTTAAATATAATATTAAATATATATATATAAACGTGACTCTTTTAGTATTTATGAGCGACCTGACGAGGAAGACAGGGAGGGCCTCGTCGTGGGACAAGCGATCTACATATCTGGGCAGCTCTGGCAAGACATAACTGATGAGAGCGTTTCGCGTCATAATTTCGGTGGGCCCGGAGTCCCTCGAAAATAAACAGACACTAAACATGCTTCAAAAACTCCCCTCCTCAGAGTACTTTAAACTCGGAAGAGCCAACGCAGTATTCCTTCAACAAGGAGGGAAATTTGCCTCATCTGCATCCAAGGAGGAGCTGGACGTCAACAAAGTTCGAGGATTCACAAGGCATACAAGGACTCTTCGTGCGCTTCTACTTTGCTTCGGCTCAAATCATCCTCTGTTCCACCATCAACGGTATCAAAACACAATCAGTGCGGTCCTCATAATCTTGGTCTTGGAGGGTGTTCAGCCACGGAAATAGTCCTGAACCTCCCACATTCAGTGTTCGTTGAGAAGCAGCGGAAAAAAACGCGGAGTTCCTCGCGAAGGCCATTAAACGCCTCGTCTTTAGTTTTATCGATGGCGAGGAGTTGGCCTCGTAGCGCTGTGAACGGAGAGGCCACGGATCTTGGGTCCTCCCTGTACCCCTTTTGGGCGGGGGTCTTTACTCGGACAAGGCCAGTTCGTAACCCTGGACACTGACCAATGACAGGGAAAACTCTGGAGACGCTCACTGTTCTCCTGTGTTCGCGTCCAAGGCGCGAGTTTCTAACCCGGGCGACCCAAGCAGGACCCACGTTAATATT
>CP045899.1:4265650-4277491 GCA_013387185.1 Caligus rogercresseyi
CAGTCACTAAGCCCTCGAAAAACGCAAAGAAATAGGTAGTGCAAGACTTTTGACGCCTTGGGTATATGAAACTTATATAACTATATATATAAATAATATGTTGAAAGGGATTTACATAACAAGTGAGTTAAGAAAAACCCCTCCTGGGATCTCTAAATTAATATTCTATCAACCCGTTCAAGGTCTTCCTCGACAACAAAAAAAGACTTGCATCTGAATCTAACGATTCAAAGAATAGTCCTTCAAAATCTTCAAAATTCCATAAGCAATAATGACGACACTCCTAACACTTAACGTGAACTCTATTCAATCCCTTAAACGTAAGTACAACTTGATTAGATTACTCAAATACCTTGAACTGCCTGATATTGTAATATTGTGCGACACAAGATGTATCTTGAGCAAACATTTTACTTTACCTCTGATATACGAGTCCTTTTCATCGTATGATTCAGGTCTTGAACATCCTAAGCGTGGGGTATCTATATTAGTCAACAAAACCTTAGAACCTAACCTTGAGTTTAGATGCTCGGAAGGAAATATCTTAAAAATTAACTGCAGATCAACAAGGAAACAATTTGATATAATAGGAATTTACGGGCCAAACACAGATGACGCTGATTTCTTCTCGCAAAAAATTACTTCGATTTTATCTCATAGACCTACAATCATAGCAGGTGACTTTAACGTGAAATTAAAACCCGGGAGAGACTCTAATCGAAATAATCCCAGTACGAATCCTAGAGCCACAAAGCCTTAAATTCGCTAATCTCCTCATTCAATTTTTATGATGCTGCTGAAGTTAGTAATGACTTTAGCCACACTTACTTCTCGACTGATAGACTCTCAAGACCGGTTTCTTCAAGACTTGATCTTATGCTTTTTAAGGGATTCCTAAAAAGTTCGTTGAAGTCTTTCAAAGTTTTCGAGACTGGTTTATCAGACCACTATGGCTTGATTACTACTTTTGACTTGGGAGCAATGCATTTAAAACACAAAGGCCGATGGAAACTAAACCATGAATTGTTGAATGACCACGGAGTAGATGAATCTATTATTTCGAGGATCGAAACAGTCAAGTCAAAAGTTAAAAATGGAAACGACATTTTTATTGAAATGCAAAATCTATTCCGTCAAGTTAAAAATATTTGTAGAAATGCCGGTGCAGAAAAAGCGAAACTAAAACGTAGACTTCTAAATGAGGCAGAAAACCTGGCCAGAGAAAATGTTACGCGACAAGAAATTAATTTTAGGCTAGACCAACTTTATAGACAAGCGGATCTCAAGTACAGAGTTAAAAATAAAATTGAAGCAATATCGGATCTAACTCACTCGAGATTACAATGCGTCGGACTCGAAAGGAAACGAAATACTGAAAAAAACTTGTCTTTTTTAACCTCTAGTGGAGAAATATCCAGCGACCCAGAATTTATTTGTAGTGAGATACAAACTTACTTCACAAATCTATATGGTTGTTTTGACTGTAGAGGCTCAAACACATGCGCTCGATGTGAAATTTTAACAGCCGATTTCTCTGAAAATCTGAGATGCCCCGTAGAAGACAAGCTTTACGTTTCGAAAGTAGACAACGAAAAATTAGAGGTCCACCTAAGTAAAGAGGAAATAGAGCTTGCTGTTTCAAAAAACGCTAAGTTAAATAAGTCACCCGGTCCCACGGGTCTAACGTTTGAGTTTTATAAGAAATATCTTCATTATTTATCCCCTCTTTTACTTACATTTTATGAAAAAGTTTTAACAGTTGGATACTTCCCAGAATACGCCTCTGATGGAAAAATTGTTTTAATACCGAAGAAGGAAAAGAACCCCCATTTTATAAAAAATCTAAGACCACTTACAATGCAAAATTCGATTTACAAAATATTTTCATTTATTTTAGTTAATCGAATTAAAAAGGTCTTAAAAAAAGTTTTACATGGAGCCCAGCATGGATTTTTAGAAGAGAAGCTTATGGATTCTGTTCCTTTTACCCTACAAACACTTTTAGATTCCGACAGTACCACTTCCCTGATGTCAATCGATTTTGCCAAAGCTTTTGACTCCATATCGCATAAATTCATCATCGAAACATTATATAAAAAGGGTTCGGTGACCTAATTATAAGAATGGTAAGCGCTTCAATTTGTAAAACCAGGACTCTTATAGAATATGGCAATCGAAGTACATATTTTTTTAACAAGCGGGGTGTTCGCCAAGGAGATCCGGTGGCGGGAATCTTGTTTGTCTTGTGTATTGATAGCCTGATTCAGAATATCCAATCTGATACGGGAATTCACGGTTTTAAATCCCCTGAATATATTTTAAAATGTTTATGTTACGCGGACGATCTAACGGTGACATATTCGGGTGGCCCACTCCAAACTCTTTTATCAGTTAAATCAACTTTTAAAATTTTAGAACGATACAAAAATTGTTCTGGACTCAGTGTAAATATTGAAAAATCAGACTTAATAAGCCCATACGGTGATATTTTAGTTAAATCATGGCCAACTTTGAAAACATCTAAAGACATGAATATACTTGGATCTTGGGTTGGCCCAAATAGCACTGAGATGAACTTAAATAAAATTTTAGCCAACGTCAAGGCGTCAAGTTTATTTTTTAACACCCTCCATTTGAACGTATGGGACAAGATCCAAGCCTGGAACACCTATATTGTACCTAGGATCATTCATTTGTTCCGTGTTACTCCCTTTCACCAAAGAACGTTGGAGGATATTACAAAAATGGAAACAGCTTTTTTTGGCTTCAACAGAAGAAAGAATATCTCCAGTCTTAGAATACATACACCGTTAAAACTTGGAGGACTAGGCGTTCATGATATTAAAAAAATGTGGATGTCCCAAAACTGTCTTTGGATCCGTAAACTTTGGGACAAAAACCAATATTGGTCCATATGCTTGAAACAATTTTTATGCAATAATGATATTGATTATGAAAAGTTTCCTTGTCACGGATTGTCGAAAGTTTTAAACATTATCTCCCAATTCTCAGAGAGAATGAAAGCTTTTTGTGAAGGGTCGAGAACCTGTCTCGAAAAGTTTGAACTGTCTTTAGCATGGGAGATGCCAGTTTTAAATTGTTTAAATACCTCCATCCCTAAAACAGTGAACGCTTTTATCGCAAGTGACGTTATTTATTCTGAAGAAATTTTAAACAAGCTCGCTTTTAAATATTTTACTAGTGTCTTCGGTAGCCCACTAAATACCCCACGACCGTTTTTACCTTTTAGAATAAAAGTTTCTACTATAGCCACGAGGGTTTTAAGAAATACATCGTACATATCAACTATAATTCCATTTGAATCTTATTTAAAACGAAGAGGAATAAGAAGAAATATCAGCGAATGCATTAAAGCTGTTAAAAATCCATTTTTAACATCGGCAGAAAAGTGGTTCAAATATAGAAAGTTGACTGGTTCACTGGAAGTTGCCAGCAAATTTTTCAAAGACGACCGTAGTAACTGTTTCTTTTGCAAGAGGGAAATAGAAACTACAGATCATTTACTGTGGAAATGCTCGTCTTTAATTGAAACATATCGGGCCGTTCAAGAAATTACCATGGGTCACTTCAATGAAAACCCATCAGAGGAGGACTTCATCACCTTCTCGCGCAATCCAAGATGTGATGCGGTCTTAACAAAAGTTCACTATGTTATTTATAAAAAAAGAACAATTAAAGATGCCAACCTCCTTGAAATGATGTCCATCGCTTCACTGTATTCCAAAGTGCTCCAACAATTGTGAACTGTATATATATATATGAAATTCAAATAATTTATTTAAAAACCATTGCTGTTTGTTTTTGTTGGTATGACTATTGTTATTTAATGTTATACAATTCGGACGTTACCCCTTTTGATATTTGATGCATACCGTTATATATTTGTGATTGTAATTTTTTCAATACTACATAGTGAAATATAAGCCCCTTGCGGCCAAGAAAAAAAAAATACACAAGATCAATTAGATGTCCAGAAGAAATGGATCAGGAAAATACGACCCAGGAAGAAAAATCCCAAAAAAAATGGATCAGGAAGAAATGACCATGATTGAAAGGAAAATTATAACTCAAGGAAAAAAACGGCTCAAATGCAAGATATTATATATATAGAATACAACTAAAGATTATACAAATACTATTTATCAAATAATGTGAGAAGATAATGACGAAAAAACTATTTATTTTAGCAACTATATCATTACAGGTGTGTTGTTATTAAACGGGGCAAAAATATATTTGAGTCATTTTTTCCACGTCTATCATTTTCCTTTTCTATCATGGATCATTTATTCCTAGGGCGTATTTTCCTTCAACATTTCTTCCTAATATCGATCAATGGATCTTCTTCTTTCCCCTCCCCCCTCCTTTTGTTACATCAGCCGCGCTGGGCAATCTCTCCTTTAAGGCCGATCCTTTCAAGGGACTCGTGAGGAACCATTAAGTCCTTTATGAAGAGGAGCCAGTGTCCGTGTGGAGTCATTGAATTACTCCTTATTAGGAATTGATATTTGTCTAATCATAGAATAAAAGAGATATAGATCAACATTCACCAGAGAAAAACCTGCAAATTAACCTACAGTTGACGTCACGTTCTATAGTTTCATACAATGGGACATGGTAATCCATTTATCATATGTGCATTTAATAAAAGGTAGAATAATATTAATAAAGTAAATATTATACTTAGGTTTCCATGGAACGGAGGATACGTTGGTTGATTTTTAATACCTTCTTTGTCCTTTCATTATTAATATTTATTACTTTTGCATATGACTATCGTGGCTATGCCTACAAAATGTACGCCATTTTTTCCATGGACCTCATGCTGTGAAGCATCGTTATAATTAATTTGTAGTACATAAACAAAGTCTTATTCTCTTTTGAATGAATGGAGGGTAAAATCCTTGCTACTACATTAAATTGTGAGTGGAAATAGGCTGAAATTCTTTTTTTAATAATATATATATATATATACCGGGGCATCACAACTTTTGATATTAAAGCATTTATTAACGGAATTGATCCGGATGAAGTCGGACTGGGTATTCCAAATAATGATTATTCTCCATACATTTTACATATTATTTATGAAAATGGTCTCCTTTGGCCTTGATGACGGCCTCCACGCGGTGCTGGAAGGCTGTGCACACGTTGGCCAAGTAGCACTCGCTCATGGCATTCCACTCCTTGTCGACAGAGGCCTTCATATTCTTGACATTGCCATGGCAGACTCGGCAGGCCTTGACTCAACTGCCACCAGACACTGTAATCAGCGGGCTGAGACGGACTCTATGGTGGCCTTGTCAGAAGTCCTTGGGCAAAGAAATCATGTTCTCCTCCATCCAGGTCAGAACGATCCTAGCTGTATGAGCTGGTGCCCCATCTATTGCTGGAAGACGTAAGAGATCTTTCCCGACTTCTTCATGATCTTGGAGACCTATGGATGGACCTTGGTCTGCAAGGATCCTGATTATATCCGAGGTGTCGTGGTGGGGTCTCCATTTTTGCTTTGGATAGAGTTAGGAAGATGTGTGAGGACTTTTTTGAAAGCTGAGAACAGCCGCTTTTTAAAGAAGTGCGTAATTAGATTTAAAACAGTCACTAAGCCCTCGAAAACGCAATGAAATAGGTGGTGCAAGACTTTTTGACGCCTTGGTATATTAAACATATATATATATATATATATATATATATATACATATATATATATATATATCATATTAGGGCTGTTCTTATTTTCAAATGTTTGAAATGTTAGCACATTGTGGATTTTCTGTTTCTTGGTGATAAAGAAGACGACATACAAAGTTTGAACAAAATCGGTCAACATTACGAGGTCGCGCAACGAGGTCAAAATTTAAAAATTTAGTAAAAATATAGTTTCTCGCAATTTCTTCAAAATGGTGGACGTTACAGACTTCATAATTATTATTAATTTAAAGAAATCTAATTTACTACCAGACGTATGTTTGATGTTTTTTTGATATGAGAATATACGATTACCATCTGGTAATGCTGTTAGTGTTACTGGATAGAAAGAGAAAAGAGAAGGGAGGGGAGTATTTTGCCTCACTTCTCTCCCTTCTTTTTCTCTTCCTATCCAGGTAACACTAACAGCATTACCAGATGGTAATCGTATATTCTCATATCAAAAGACAATTTTTGGGGGAGAGTACGTATTTGCTTATATCTCTTAAAGTATAGCGATTTTTAGAACACCAAACATATCAAATGAAAGCTTGGTAACCAGCTTTAATATTTTGGTATACTAAATCATGTCAATTTAATAAGTAGAGAGTTATATGTACATTAAAAAAAGCCTATCTCGCGTACAAAATGACGCATATAATGGATTATAAATGCGTCAGAGACAAAGTAAAATTTTGAGAGGATACCTTGACGCAAATCTAAGAAACACATTATTTTTATTTTTTTCATAATCGATTTCTTATAGGTCAATACAGGCTCTGAATCATATGATGTAAACTCAGATTGTACTGAATTCTGAATTGATAGAATGCAACCAAGGTCATTTTTGGATTTATCATCTAAAGTTTTACTAAACTTAAAAGTACTATTTTACTCTGAAGCGAACAAGTCATCTTCTACAGGCGAGTGAAGTTAATTGATACAAAAAAGCTATGAAATAAGCTAACAATACACACTCCATTTTTTTTTGTTTTTACTGAAAACTTTGTTTTATTAAAAAACATCAAACATACGTCTGGTAGTAAATTAGATTTCCTTTAAATTAATAATTATTATTGAAGTCTGTAACGTCCACCATTTTGAAGAAATTTGCGGAAAACTATATTTTTACTAAATTTTTAAAACTTTGACCTCGTTGCGCGACCTCGTAATGTTGACCGATTTTGTTCAAACTTTGTATGTCGTCTTCTTTATCACCAAGAAACAGAAAATCCACAATGTTGCTAACATTTCAAACATTTGAAAAATAAGAACAACCCTAATATATATATATATATATATATATATACTATATATGTTGAAAGGGATTACATAACACAGTGAGTTAAGACGTGATCAACTCTCAATGCTGAGGGTGCAGGTTCGATTCCCGAGGGGCGAAGGTCATTTTTTATCAACCTCATTGATAATACCCTAGGTTCGATAGACTAATTTCAACGCTTATTTTTATCCAATCGAATGCAGTTCTATCGAACTAAATGGGCAAAAAAAGGGTCGAGTTATACAAAGAAAAACACGCAGTGGAATGATTTGTCTTGGCAATTAAAGAAGACTTGTTCAACTTATGAAATCACTAAAATATCCGCATGCTTCTACATAAAAATAGACTTTTTAAACCGTTCAGGCAAAGAAACCTTTTTAGGATATTTCAATACCAGAATATCCAAAACAGAGAGCAATGTATTTTTGTCAAGATATAATGAATGGAAAAATTAACAAAACCTGGATAAAATATAATTTAACCAATAATTTGTGATTAAAAGAAGATATAGGATTTGGACTAATTTTCAATGTCATTATATTATTCATGTTCTATGAGACACTACAATTCCATTGTATTAAATATAAAAATATCGATCGTATATGAAACTGGCTCCAGGAAACAATTAGTAAAAGGAACTCGCTGGCTCGGTGGAAGCATGCTAGAATCTCAATGTAAAAGGAAGAGGTCAACTCCAGAAGGGGAAGGTCAATTTACATCATTGAAAAGATCCAAGATTAGATGGACTAGTTAAAATGATAAACTGCTATGTCACATCCATTAAATAAGGTACAACATTTTCAAAGTGACTTTGCTAACGTTGAATAACGAAGCCAGCATATGTTATTTTGAAAATTAATATGAACAAATATTAAAAATATGGAGAAAAAATTATATAAGCTGAAATATTGAAGAAATTTATTTGAAAAAAATACAAGAGTCTTTGAGAAGCGGAAAACAATCTCAAAGAAGACTGAAGGATCAGCTGTTGTTTTATCTGACTCCCTCACATATCCATGCATGCAGTACATTAGATTGAAGCATACCTAGTTTTTCTACTCTATAACAATAAGAGTTTTTCTATCCTTCTGCATATCAAGGAAAAGTCATTTTTTATTATCATTTTTTCCTTCCCGAAGAGGGAGGTTTATATGTTACCATTCAAAAATTTGGCAGGAATATATTTGGGGCACGTTTCCTCATTCCTATCTTTATGCAGGTATAACCGTCCTCATTTTCGAAATCTACTACCATTAACTACGCATTTCAACATCATGTTGCCTTTATTTTTAGAGTAAGTATACAGTCCACTTATTTCATCATCCTTGGGTTATTTCATGTAACACCGGCTTATACAGTTGTACAGAAAGAGGATCTCGAATAAATGATAATATTATTTATTTGTTATTAAACAACGATGGAAAAATGGAGCGTTAGTGTTATAAGGCCTTTAGTCCTTTATAAGGACCTACACATGTTTTTTACTTATATATATACATATATATATATATACTCGTATATACATCTCTATACGTGGTGCGCAGAAAGTCATGGTACATGACTTTGAGTCGCTGTAGCCCAAAGGTCTATCAAGCAAAAAGATCTACACATGTTTCTTAAGTTTAATTTATAAAGTCCCAGCTTTCATTTGCCGTATTAAGGGCAAAAATAGACCGGGTCGGTCTATTCTAGAGTGACAACGTAATGAGTCAACTCACAATAGGATCCTTGAGACGATCAGATTAAGGACATCGCCAAGCGATTCAGCATCCAACTTAAACACTGTCGGAGACTCAAGAATAAGTATGAGACCACTGTGTCAATACCTTGGGAAGAGGATGGAAGACTGTACTCATATGGGCATCATCAATTTTTTCATATGGTTCGACAAAATTGCATCGACTGGATATAAATAAGCATTATAGCGTGTAAATTAGTCCATCGAACCTGGGATATTATCAATGAGGTAGACCAAAAATGATCATCTCCTCTTGGGATTTGTACCTGCACCCCCCAACATTGAGAGTTGAACACGCCTTAACGCACATGGCTATTGCATTCCTTGATGGGCATCATCTGATCAGATGGACAGGTACTTCCTCCAATCAGGATTGATGGCATCATGCACAGCAAGAAGTAAAAGAACATCCTGTTTAGAAAGGTTTTCCCCATCTAGGAAAATATATACAGCTGGGGTGTATATCGGAACCCAAGATGGAGCCCTCTGTCAGCAAGGTCGTCATGGGTACCTGAGAAGACGCCTGGGTTCAGAGAGGTTCGGGTCAAAGCAGTTGTGGCCCCCAAACAGCCCAAACCTGAACCCCCTTGACTTCAGTATTTGGGCGCATAACGAGACCAATGTCTGTGCCAATCCCCACCCAAATGTGTACTCCCTGATGTCCATCGTCAGTTGTGGCCGCCATGTCCAGGAACTACATTCGTGACAGCGGAAAGGCGTTTCTAGAGGTGGAGAGTGGTGCATTTAATAAATAATATCAAGAAATAGTGTGTACTTTAAATTTAGAGAAATACATTTTTGTTCAACTTAAGCCAGAACATTATGGGGAGCATTTTTAGTTTTTTACATAATTTTATACATCATGACTGTCCGCGCATCCGGTATATATTATGAATTGAGAAAGAGTTTTGAATGCAAATTGTAGTATTGATTTTATATCCTTGTTGAATTCATATTCATTCTTTTGGATTGTTTTTTATAAATAAATTCCAAACAAAAAAAACGGAGGAATTGAGATGTATTCAAATTTCCGCTGCTGCTCGTTATTCTGCACTGGATATCAATATTCCGGGACGTACTGATTCCCAGTGGATGTTCGCGGGAGACTTGGTTCGCTACTTCCCCTCATTCTCGGAGAAAACAATGAATGACCTAAAAAACTCTTACGTATTTATAGAGGTTTTGTTAGAAGACATTTGTGTGATTAATTTACATGTTTTATTTTATTTGTCACTGTGTAATTTATGTATCGTTTTTACTGCATTGATTTACGGAAAAAACAATATTTTCCTTTTAACTAATAGATGTTTGTCTATTGAAATTGACTTTATATTTGATCGATTTGATTTTAACTACGAAGTTTATTTATATATATGTGTGATAAGTGTGCTAAGCAACAGAATACAGAGAAAGGAGCAATTCAAATAATGAAACTTATTTTGGAAGCCGTTGGAAATAAAAGTTGAAAATTAAATGCAATAACAAAGGCAAAGAAATCGAATACTATGGATAATTTCATATTATGTTTCTCGAACTAGATCTGGTTTTCTAATCAAAAAAGAACGTCTCAGATTCCGGATTATCCCCAGACAGTAAAGAGACACCATCTAAAGCACTTAAAAATTAAGCAGGCATGGCATCTCACTCCCAACATTTATTGATAAATAAAATAAATTGTGTGCAGATAAATCTTGGAAAGAGGAGTCTTGCAGGACATGAAATAGTCAAGCTAATCGATGAACAGTCTACTCATATTGTTTTGGTTACTGAGCCTCCATTAACAAATAAGCTCTTAATCAAATTAATGGCACCTACGATATTTTTTTCCAAACTTATTGCTGGAAGTAATGCTAGAGTGGGCGTTGTTGTGTCAAAAGATCTAGAGGCTGCCGAATATTTGAATATTCAAGTAGGGACATGATAGCAATTACTATACGAGTTCAAGAAAAGCAGGTAGTAATTGTATCTTTCTATGCAGATATCACTTTCCCGTGTGTTTTTCCGGAATTAGAAAAGTTGACGACGGGAGTGCAAAAAAAAGAAAATACCTTTACTGATTGGAATGGATACCAATGCTCACAGTACTTTATGGGGCTCGGATACCACAAATAAAAGAGGAGAACAAATTGAAGAAATGTGTGCTTCCCATCAGATGAATGTTTGTAATGAGGGAAAGAGATTTACATTTGTGGTGGAGTGGGATCATCAGTGATAGATGTAACCTTCGCAAACGACTTAATGCTCCCTTATGTAACACTTGGAGAGTATCACAAAAACCTACCATGTCTGATCATAAATATTATGTTCGAATAGACCTGCACATGCAACCAACTTTGCTGAGAAATTTGAGGAGAGTGAAATGGTCTGATTCGATATGTTCTGCGTCCTCTAAGCAATACAACGCTGAAGGGAAATGAAAGTGAAGTTTATCTAAGTGAAATAGAAAGACTAGCCTATGACCTCACTCAATGCATAAAGGCGCGCTCGACGTAGTGGCACCATGAGGGAGAAAAAGCATAGAAGAGTAGTTCCCTGGTGGACAAAAGAGTTGAGTGGCTTAAGAAAGATGGTTAAAAGAGCTGAAAGACGGTTAAAAAGACCCAAAGTGTCGCTGATAAGGAGACTTATTATTTCAACAAGAGAGAATATAGGAGAGTAATTGAACTCGAGAGACGACAACATTGGAGAAAGAGATGTACTGAGTTGGACTCCCAGCAAGCCGTGATTGCAGCAATTCAGAGACAAAAGAAAAAAAGAAGTCTGGATTAGGATTATTTCCAAACAACACCGGAAACTCTCAATCAGTGACAATCTTACAAGGATGATTTTAACGCATTTTAATAACGCCACTATCTATGGATCTGGTGAGGATGTTCTGCATGAAGAATGTAAGAAGAAGGAAAGCGGCAACTTACCGTGGGAAAACAAAAAATCGACAGCTCATTTATTAAAGAAGTTTTTAACTCTTTTAAGAATTTTAAAAAAACAGGGCCGGATGTCTGGCTCCAATTGTTTTAAAAAATTATCAAGGGAGTTATGAACGAATCGCTTTTGATATATGATTCTCCTAAGGTCTTCTTACGTTCCAAAGGATATGGATGTGAAGCAAGAG
>CP045899.1:4277591-4291334 GCA_013387185.1 Caligus rogercresseyi
AAAAATTGTCTTTTGAATGAGAATTTACGATTACTATTGGTAATGCTGTTAGTGTTACCTGGATAGGAGAAAAAAAGAAGGGAGAGAAGTGAGGCAAAATACTCCCTCCCTTCTCTTTCTATCCAGGTAACACTAACAGCATTACCAGATGGTAATCGTATATTCTCATATCAAAAAAACATCAAACATACGTCTGGTAGTAATTAGATTCCTTTAAATTAATAAAATTATTGAAGTCTGTAACGTCCACCATTTGAAGAAATTTGCGGAAAAACTATATTTTTACTAAATTTTTAAATTTTGACCTCGTTGCGCGGACCTCGTAATGTTGACCGATTTTGTTCAAACTTGTATGTCGTCTTCTTTATCACCAAGAAACAGAAAATCCACAATGTGCTAAACATTTCAACATTTTGAAAATAAGAACAGCCCAATATGGTATATATAAAATATAATATATATATATATATATATAGATATATATATATATATATATATATATAGATATATATATGTTTAATATACCAAGGCGTCAAAAGTCTTGCACCACCTATTTCATTGCGTTTTCGAGGGCTTAGTGACTGTTTTAAATCTAATTACGCATTCTTTAAAAGCGGCTGTTCTCAGCTTTCAAAAAAGTCCTCACACATCTTCCTAACTCTATCCAAAGCAAAAATGGGACCACCACGACACCTCGGATATATTCAGGATCCTTGCAGACCAAGGTCCATCCATAGGTCTCCAAGATCATGAAGAAGTCGGAAAGATCTCTTCGTCTTCCAGCAATAGATGGGGCACCAGCTCATACAGCTAGGATCGTTCTGACCTGGATGGAGGAGAACATGAATTTCTTACCAAGGACTTCTGACAAGGCCACCATAGAGTCCGGATCTCAGCCGCTGGATTACAGTGTCTGGTGGCAAGTTGAGTCCAAGGCCTGCCGAGTCTGCCATGGCAATGTCAAGAATATGAAGGCCTCTGT
Source organism: Caligus rogercresseyi (assembly GCA_013387185.1). NCBI lineage: Eukaryota > Metazoa > Arthropoda > Copepoda > Siphonostomatoida > Caligidae > Caligus > Caligus rogercresseyi. Next base: position 4,278,574 of record CP045899.1, read on the forward strand.
CGACAAGGAGTGGAATGCCATGAGCGAGTGCTACTTGGCCAAACGTGTGCACAGCCTTCCAGCACCGCGTGGAGGCCGTCATCAAGGCCAAAGGAGACCATTTTCATAAATAATATGTAAAATGTATGGAGAATAAATCATTATTTGGAACTACCCAGTCCGACTTCATCCGGATCAATTCCGTTAATAAATGCTTTAATAATCAAAAGTTGTGATGCCCCGGTATATTATATATATATGTATTATTAAAAAAAGAATTTCAGCCTATTTCCACTCACCATTTAATGTAAGTAGCAAGGATTTTACCCTCCATTCATTCAAAAGAGAATAAGACTTTGTTTATGTAATACAAATTAATTATAACGATGCTTCACTGCATGAGGTCCATGGAAAAAATGGCGTACATTTTGTAGGCATAGCCACGATAGTCATATGCAAAAGTAATAATATTAATTAATGAAAGGACAAAGAAGGTATTAAAAAATCAACCAACGTATCCTCGTTCCATGGAAAACCTAAGTATAATATTTATACTTTATTAATATTATTCTACCTTTTATTAAATGCACATATGATAAAATGGATTACATGTCCCATTGTATGAAACTATAGAACGTGACGTCAACTGTAGGTTAATTTGCAGGGTTTTCTCTGGTGAATGTTGATCTATATCTTTTATTCTATGATTAGACAAATATCAATTCCTAATAAGGAGTAATTCAATGACTCCACACGGACACTGGCTCCTCTTCATAAAGGACTTAATGGTTCCTCACGAGTCCCTTTGAAAGGATCGGCCTTAAAGGAGAGATTGCCCAGCGCGGCTGATGTAACAAAAAGAGGAGGGGAGGGGAAAGAAGAAGATCCATTGATCGATATTAGGAAGAAATGTTGAAGGAAAATACGCCCTAGGAATAAATGATCCATGATAGAAAAGGAAAATGATAGACGTGGAAAAAAATGACTCAAATATATTTTTGCCCCGTTTAATAACAACAACACCTGTAATGATATAGTTGCTAAAATAAAATAGTTTTTTCGTCATTATCTTCTCACATTATTTGATAAATAGTATTTGTATAATCTTTAGTTGTATTCTATATATATATAATATCTTGCATTTGAGCCGTTTTTCCTTGAGTTATAATTTTCCTTTCAATCATGGGTCATTTTTCCTGATCCATTTTTTTAGGGACATTTCTTCCTGGGTCGTATTTTCCTGATCAGTTCTTCTGGACATCTAATTGATCTTGTTTAATTTTTTTTTTTGGCCGCAAGGGGCTTATATTTCACTATGTAGTATTGAAAAAATTACAATCACAAATATATAACGGTATGCATCAAATATCAAAAGGGGTAACGTCCGAATTGTATAACATTAAATAACAATAGTCATACCAACAAAAAAACAGAACAGCAATGGTTTTTAAATAAATTATTTGAATTTCATATATATATATACAGTTCACAATTGTTGGAGCACTTTGGAATACAGTGAAGCGATGGACATCATTTCAAGGAGGTTGGCATCTTTAATTGTTCTTTTTTTATAAATAACATAGTGAACTTTTGTTAAGACCGCATCACATCTTGGATTGCGCGAGAAGGTGATGAAGTCCTCCTCTGATGGGTTTTCATTGAAGTGACCCATGGTAATTTCTTGAACGGCCCGATATGTTTCAATTAAAGATGAGCATTTCCACAGTAAATGATCTGTAGTTTCTATTTCCCTCTTGCAAAAGAAACAGTTACTACGGTCGTCTTTGAAAAATTTGCTGGCAACTTCCAGTGAACCAGTCAACTTTCTATATTTGAACCACTTTTCTGCCGATGTTAAAAATGGATTTTTAACAGCTTTAATGCATTCGCTGATATTTCTTCTTATTCCTCTTCGTTTTAAATAAGATTCAAATGGAATTATAGTTGATATGTACGATGTATTTCTTAAAACCCTCGTGGCTATAGTAGAAACTTTTATTCTAAAAGGTAAAAACGGTCGTGGGGTATTTAGTGGGCTACCGAAGACACTAGTAAAATATTTAAAAGCGAGCTTGTTTAAAATTTCTTCAGAATAAATAACGTCACTTGCGATAAAAGCGTTCACTGTTTTAGGGATGGAGGTATTTAAACAATTTAAAACTGGCATCTCCCATGCTAAAGACAGTTCAAACTTTTCGAGACAGGTTCTCGACCCTTCACAAAAAGCTTTCATTCTCTCTGAGAATTGGGAGATAATGTTTAAAACTTTCGACAATCCGTGACAAGGAAACTTTTCATAATCAATATCATTATTGCATAAAAATTGTTTCAAGCATATGGACCAATATTGGTTTTTGTCCCAAAGTTTACGGATCCAAAGACAGTTTTGGGACATCCACATTTTTTTAATATCATGAACGCCTAGTCCTCCAAGTTTTAACGGTGTATGTATTCTAAGACTGGAGATATTCTTTCTTCTGTTGAAGCCAAAAAAAGCTGTTTCCATTTTTGTAATATCCTCCAACGTTCTTTGGTGAAAGGGAGTAACACGGAACAAATGAATGATCCTAGGTACAATATAGGTGTTCCAGGCTTGGATCTTGTCCCATACGTTCAAATGGAGGGTGTTAAAAAATAAACTTGACGCCTTGACGTTGGCTAAAATTTTATTTAAGTTCATCTCAGTGCTATTTGGGCCAACCCAAGATCCAAGTATATTCATGTCTTTAGATGTTTTCAAAGTTGGCCATGATTTAACTAAAATATCACCGTATGGGCTTATTAAGTCTGATTTTTCAATATTTACACTGAGTCCAGAACAATTTTTGTATCGTTCTAAAATTTTAAAAGTTGATTTAACTGATAAAAGAGTTTGGAGTGGGCCACCCGAATATGTCACCGTTAGATCGTCCGCGTAACATAAACATTTTAAAATATATTCAGGGGATTTAAAACCGTGAATTCCCGTATCAGATTGGATATTCTGAATCAGGCTATCAATACACAAGACAAACAAGATTCCCGCCACCGGATCTCCTTGGCGAACACCCCGCTTGTTAAAAAAATATGTACTTCGATTACCATATTCTATAAGAGTCCTGGTTTTACAAATTGAAGCGCTTACCATTCTTATAATTAGGTCACCGAACCCTTTTTATATAATGTTTCGATGATGAATTTATGCGATATGGAGTCAAAAGCTTTGGCAAAATCGATTGACATCAGGGAAGTGGTACTGTCGGAATCTAAAAGTGTTTGTAGGGTAAAAGGAACAGAATCCATAAGCTTCTCTTCTAAAAATCCATGCTGGGCTCCATGTAAAACTTTTTTTAAGACCTTTTTAATTCGATTAACTAAAATAAATGAAAATATTTTGTAAATCGAATTTTGCATTGTAAGTGGTCTTAGATTTTTTATAAAATGGGGGTTCTTTTCCTTCTTCGGTATTAAAACAATTTTTCCATCAGAGGCGTATTCTGGGAAGTATCCAACTGTTAAAACTTTTTCATAAAATGTAAGTAAAAGAGGGGATAAATAATGAAGATATTTCTTATAAAACTCAAACGTTAGACCCGTGGGACCGGGTGACTTATTTAACTTAGCGTTTTTTGAAACAGCAAGCTCTATTTCCTCTTTACTTAGGTGGACCTCTAATTTTTCGTTGTCTACTTTCGAAACGTAAAGCTTGTCTTCTACGGGGCATCTCAGATTTTCAGAGAAATCGGCTGTTAAAATTTCACATCGAGCGCATGTGTTTGAGCCTCTACAGTCAAAACAACCATATAGATTTGTGAAGTAAGTTTGTATCTCACTACAAATAAATTCTGGGTCGCTGGATATTTCTCCACTAGAGGTTAAAAAAGACAAGTTTTTTTCAGTATTTCGTTTCCTTTCGAGTCCGACGCATTGTAATCTCGAGTGAGTTAGATCCGATATTGCTTCAATTTTATTTTTAACTCTGTACTTGAGATCCGCTTGTCTATAAAGTTGGTCTAGCCTAAAATTAATTTCTTGTCGCGTAACATTTTCTCTGGCCAGGTTTTCTGCCTCATTTAGAAGTCTACGTTTTAGTTTCGCTTTTTCTGCACCGGCATTTCTACAAATATTTTTAACTTGACGGAATAGATTTTGCATTTCAATAAAAATGTCGTTTCCATTTTTAACTTTTGACTTGACTGTTTCGATCCTCGAAATAATAGATTCATCTACTCCGTGGTCATTCAACAATTCATGGTTTAGTTTCCATCGGCCTTTGTGTTTTAAATGCATTGCTCCCAAGTCAAAAGTAGTAATCAAGCCATAGTGGTCTGATAAACCAGTCTCGAAAACTTTGAAAGACTTCAACGAACTTTTTAGGAATCCCTTAAAAAGCATAAGATCAAGTCTTGAAGAAACCGGTCTTGAGAGTCTATCAGTCGAGAAGTAAGTGTGGCTAAAGTCATTACTAACTTCAGCAGCATCATAAAAATTGAATGAGGAGATTAGCGAATTTAAGGCTTTGGTGGCTCTAGGATTCGTACTGGGATTATTTCGATTAGAGTCTCTCCCGGGTTTTAATTTCACGTTAAAGTCACCTGCTATGATTGTAGGTCTATGAGATAAAATCGAAGTAATTTTTTGCGAGAAGAAATCAGCGTCATCTGTGTTTGGCCCGTAAATTCCTATTATATCAAATTGTTTCCTTGTTGATCTGCAGTTAATTTTTAAGATATTTCCTTCCGAGCATCTAAACTCAAGGTTAGGTTCTAAGGTTTTGTTGACTAATATAGATACCCCACGCTTAGGATGTTCAAGACCTGAATCATACGATGAAAAGGACTCGTATATCAGAGGTAAAGTAAAATGTTTGCTCAAGATACATCTTGTGTCGCACAATATTACAATATCAGGCAGTTCAAGGTATTTGAGTAATCTAATCAAGTTGTACTTACGTTTAAGGGATTGAATAGAGTTCACGTTAAGTGTTAGGAGTGTCGTCATTATTGCTTATGGAATTTTGAAGATTTTGAAGGACTATTCTTTGAATCGTTAGATTCAGATGCAAGTCTTTTTGGTTGTCGAGGAAGACCTTGAACGGGTTGATAGAATATTTAATTTAGAGATCCCAGGAGAGGTTTTTCTTAACTCACTGTGTTATGTAAATCCCTTTCAACATAGTATATATATATATATATATGTTTAAAATATACCAAGGCGTCAAAAAGTCTTGCACTACCTATTTCATTGCGTTTTCGAGGGCTTAGTGACTGTTTTAAATCTAATGACGCACTTCTTTAAAAAGCGGCTGTCTCAGCTTTCAAAAAGTCCTCAACATCTTCCTAGCTCTATCCAAAGCAAAGATGGAGACCACCACGACTCCTCGGAGATATTCAGGATCCTTGCAGATCCTTGCAGACCAAGGTCCATCCATAGGTCTCCAAGATCAAGAAGTCGGGAAGATCTCTTACGTCTTCCAGCAATAGATGGGGCACCAGCTCATACAGCTAGGTATCTGATCGTTCAGACCTGGATGGAGGAGAACATAAATTTTTTGCCCAAGGACTTCTGACAAGGCCGCCATAGAGTCCGGAAGTGTCTGGTGGCAAGTTGAGTCCAAGGCCTGCCGAGTCTGCCATGGCAATGTCAGAATATGAAGGCCTCTGTCGACAAGGAGTGGAATGCCATGAGCGAGTGCTGTGCTTGTGCACAGCCTTCCAGCACCGCGTGGAGGCCGTCATCAAAGCCAAAGGAGGCCATATTCACAAATAATATGTAAAAATGTATGGAAAATATATCATTATTCTTTCATCCGGATCAATTCCGTTAAAAATGCTTTAATAATCAAAAGTTGTGATGCCCCGGTATATATATATATATTATTAAAAAAAGAATTTCAGCCTATTTCCACTCACCATTTAATGAAGTAGCAAGGATTTTACCCTCCATTCATTCAAAAGAGAATAAGACTTTGTTTATGTACTATAAATTAATTATAACGATGCTTCACAGCATGAGGTCCATGAAAAAATGGCGTACATTTGTAGGCATATCCACGATAGTCATATGCAAAAGTAATAAATATTAATTAATGAAAGGACAAAGAAGGTATTAAAAAATCAACCATCGTATCCTCCGTTCCATGGAAACCTAAGTATAATATTTATACTTTATTAATATTATTCTACCTTTTATTAAATGCACATATGATAAATGGATTACCATGTCCCATTGTATGAAACTATAGAACGTGACGTCAACTGTAGGTTAATTTGCAGGTTTTTCTCTGGTGAATGTTGATCTATATCTCTTTTATTCTATGATTAGAAAATATCAATTCCTAATAAGGAGTAATTCAATGACTCCACACGGACACTGGCTCCTCTTCATAAAGGACTTAATGGTTCCTCACGAGTCCCTTGAAAGGATCGGCCTTAAAGGAGAGATTGCCCAGCGCGGCTGATGTAACAAAAAGGAGGAGGGGAGGGAAAAAAAGAAGATCCATTGATCGATATTAGGAAGAAATGTTGAAGGAAATACGCCCTAGGAATAAATGATCCATGATAGAAAAGGAAAATGATAGACGTGGAAAAAAATGATATTTTCCCCCCGTCTAATAACAACTACACCAGTAATGATATAGTTGCTAAAATAAAATAGTTTTTTCGTCATTATCTTCTCACATTATTTGATAAATAGTATTTGTACAATATTTAGTTGTATTCTATATATATAATATCTTGCATTTGAGCCGTTTTTTCCTTGAGTTATAATTTTCCTTTTCAATCATGGGTCATTTCTTCCTGATCCATTTTTATTGGGATTTTTCTTCAGGGTCGTATTTTCCTGATCCATTTCTTCTGGACATCTAATTGATCTTGTGTAATTTAATAAAATAACCAATCCCTCATGCGAAGAAAAAATATTCGATAATAAATGGGTTGGATATATCACAAAAGTGCATAAACTAACTTTAATGATTTCACTTAACATGCATTCCTTTCAAATAATATTTTGAGGCTAATGGATTTTATAGTGCAATAAAAAGAAGGGTATAAGGATTGGAGCCGTTCTAATGACTTGATACAGTAACTTTGAGGGTTCTTTTGCTGACTTTTGAAGAGTTTTAAACATTTGAATCAGCATCATATATATATATATATATAGTCAGAGACATTATTTTAGTTCCAAATCACTTACAAACTGTATTAATGTTCTTACTGAAAAGTAATCAATTCCTATTAATAAGTGTCATTTGTTACTTGTACTGGATGTATATTTCACTAAATTATAACAAAAAAAAATGTCTTTTGTAAATCTACACAAAAGATTGTTACTTTTCAATAAAACCCTTATGCACCAATAACATCAACGATCATATTGTGATGCTCTTATGAATATAAATATGATTTATAAACGTGCATTATTTACATACAAGACGATATGTATCATTTGATCAATATTGAAGAATAGTCTATTATAACCTTATTATGTGGCTACATCTCTCTTTCTTCTTCTCTTTCTTCTCTCTCTCACTCTGTATATGATGTATATAAGTATATAAATATATATATAAATAATATATACCTATCTATATTATATATATAATATAATGATATATTATGGGCTCAATCTCAGAAAGGTAAATGAAAAGGGAAGGAAGAAGCTTTGATGTACCCATCCTTTTATATCAAGAGGTCAAAATTTCCCTTTCCATGCATGAAGTCCATTGTTTTCGACTCCAAGAATATGGTAGGTTGATCAGGAGAAATATATATCATTGACATTGAGTTCCAAATTGTGAGCCTTACAGATGAGACTCGGAGGGTGAGGAGGACTCCTAATTTGTTTGTTGAGGAAGAGCAATAACCTGAGAGACTTTTTCTTCTAGACGTTCGAGTCCAAGAACGTGTAGAAGTGGAGAGTTCATCAGTGAGTCTCTGTAGTCATGCAGGACCCGGAGGGAGGAAGAGCAATGACCTGAAAGACTTCTTCTTCTAGACGTTCGAGTCCAAGAGACGTGTAGAAAGAGGAGTTCATGAGTGGAGTCTCCGAGTAGTCATCAGACAGACTCGAAAGAGGAGGATGAGCGGGAGGGGTCACGTATTTGAAGACGAATGAGTAGGAATAGGTCATGAGGAACTTCCTCTTTTCTCGATCAGGTGCCCAAAAATCCACTTTTATGCGTAAAGTCACTATTCTCGATCCCGGACTCTTCAAAATGGGAGCGAGTTAATTATCTTTCTCTCTCTGTGCCTTCTCTATCTGTGTGTCTATATCTGTGTGACTCTCTCTCTTATTCTATCTCTCTAAGTCTCCCTCTTCTTTTCTTTTTTTCTCTCCCATTCCCTTCCAAAAATAATAAAAATATACCAGGAGTCCCTAAAATATGGAGGCGGTGTACGAAAGTAGAATTGTAGTGTACCATTTAGAATTAACCGTCCTACGATGCCCAAGTGGAAGAGTCTAGTGTTGTGTCGGTCTTATCTAGACAGAGGACTGCAGTCCAGTCCGTTTGGTCCAGTTCAGTCCTTCTTGTCGGTCCTAAAAAAGGAAAAAACCGTTTCCTTATGACGTCATAGCTACGTCATGTAGTCAACATCCCTTAATGCCGTGAAAGCAAAAATCCTTTATATGAGGAAAGTAAACATCTTCAATGAAGGATATCAAATATAACTTTTTTTACTTATATTATTAATAGTATTAATTATTACCTCCGCCAAAGGAGGTATTGTTTTCACTGGCGTTGGTTTGTTGGTTTGTTTGTCAGCAGGATAACTCAAAAAGTACTGAACGGATTCGGATGAAACTTTGTGGAGTTATTGGAAATGCCAAAAGAACAAGTGAAAAATTTTGGAATCTCTGAGGGCTTCTTTAAGATGCAAAATGAGCTAAATACTACTAAATAATTCAAGTTAGCCTACTCTGCCAATAGATGTCGCTGTGCTGTGCTCTCCTCTTTGATGAACTGGAATGCCCCCTATAATTCAAGTGTGTAGAGTTAAAGGAGCAGTATGTAGAGTTAAAAGGACAGTGCGTACAGGGTTGGAAATGACAAAAAGATCAAGTGATTCATTTGTTGATTATTATTATAGCAATAAATCGTCGATGCTTATAATAATACCTTAAAATTAGCCTATAGCGGTTGAAACGGAAGGGTTGTGTATGATTTTTTTACTGAAGCATTTAATGAGTAATGACCGACGATCGTATACTGAAGGCCTATATTATGAGAATTTTTTTTCCAAATTGTCTAATATAAATATTTAACCCTTTTGTTGCTATTAAATTAACGCCAAGTTAGAATGTAATACATACATATAATAATAGAAGTTAGAACTTATTAATAAATATTCTTTCAACATTTTATGGAAAGTTAAAGGACTAAAGATACAACTCAAGACTGACGGTCCTTAGACCGATCCCAAGGACCAGACCGAATAAATTGGGACCGACACAGCACTAGAACAGTCTACAAATAACAAGTTTTTAACAGAAAAAACTAGCCACCATTTCTCTTTCAAATTCTTCTACCCTGAACAACTTTCGAGTCATTAAGTTTGTCTTCAAAGACACACGTGGCCACTTGTTTTTTTCGGGTCAATATGCGCAGATCCACGATTCAATACCGGTGACAAACTTATACACTTCTTATGAAGTACCGAAAGGGTATTTGCCTAGGTTTTTTTTACATCAAACAACACGATATTTCTTTTGAGCGTTTTGTTGAATTGTGTGGGATCCAAATAGAACAATCATTTTCTTGGGCCAGGTGATCTTGCAATATCGAAATTACGCTGTTTGAAAAAAATGCCCAGCAAATGGGCCAGAAAGAACTACTCAAATCACTTGGAATTTTACAAGCTAGTCTATGAAGATAAGTCTGGATTTATAATTAACTCAAAGAATCAATCAGGAAGAAGATGAAAGTCAAATAAAGTCAGTTTGTAAAAAGTCATGTACGACTTTGTGCTGAGCCTCGAGAAATGCATGGAACTCAATGAGGCGATATAAAGCAGATATATGTGGAAATAAGTAATAAGGGTCAACGATCTTAGATTTGAATATGCTACTTAATATCTAATAAACTGGTACGGCCTAATTTCATTCGTTCTGACCGAAATCTAAAACATTGTTAAAATCAAAGTTGAGGCCCGTTTTTATGGATTGCCCTGTAAAAAAACAATGACATTGTAATTTTATATACAAAAGTATCTCTTATATTATGTATTTTGGAGGTATATTTTGTATTTATTTTTGTTGATAGAGGAGAACGTCCTCAACGAAGTTTTAAAATAATTTCTTGTTGATACATATTAGTACAGATAGTTTGATAAACATTGCATATTTTTGTCATACGGACTTATTACTTAAAGCTATTATTATTGGTAGCAGCGTAAATTAGCAGAAATTGTTATTGAAGATGGCCTCCTGAAATTGGAAAACGCCTGTCCTCACGCTGACGCTTACCCACAGGTACGTGGAACCTCTCAAACTGAGAATCTACAAACCTCAATCACACAGGACTCACAGAATGATGTCACTCGTTATCACATTGCCGCTAATCCAAAGGGATGTGGAATCGATCACATATAGCCTCTGCAACCCAGATATGAAACTTCATAACCATTTTTTATGGAGTTGAAACTCTGTTCCGAATATATATATAGATATTTTTTTTTTTTTTGTTGTGTTTAAAAGAGTTATTACTTAAAATAAAGACTTTAAAAATTGAATAAAACAGTTTTTTTATTGTCCAGCCAATACAGAAAATCAATTTGCTTTCACAAATTTATATTTCTTCTTCTACTTCAGTTCCTACATCAGAGAAATCTCATTTAGATCAATCAGAGTTTATAAACATCAAAGTCTAATATTATTTGGTTAGCTCTTGGATAGAGCCACATCACTGGATCTTAATACGGTATCAATTAATTGCTTTCCAACGCTTCCAAAGATTTAAAATGTTTCTCACGTTATTGGTCTAGAAGCAACAATAACAATAAATGTGAGGAGATTGCAATTCATATTCGAGAATCATTTTTGATAAAAAAACTTTACACACTTTCAATTGCTACATACCAAGAAAAATCATGCAATTTATAGTGGTATTCGGTAGTTTGATCAATGTAAAACAAAAACGGTATTGATAGAATGCATCTGCCGTCCTTATTACCAATGTAATAACAGGCAGATTATTATCATTCAATAGCTTTGAATATCAATAATCATTATAGAGCTACATTTTTTTCTATAATAATCATCATGAAAACATCTCTGTCTACCGGACGTATGCATAAGTGCATACGCTTCCATTGAGCTAGTGGACATTAATTTATAAATACTTTGTGAAGTATCTTTTTAATTGTTTGCATTAATATTTCTCACTTTTTTTAAGGATATTATCCCTAATATGATAATCAATATATTTAAAAGATATATATATTTCAGCTCTAAAAATTCCAAGTAATTACGTTAAAAACAAAACATTAATAGACATTGTAGTCTAAAATTATTACTTCGGAGAAGAACAACGCCAATTTTAACTATGATTGAACATTATCAAATAATAAAAATAATTATAAAATTGCACAGAATATACTTTAAAAACGATAATCAATTATTATAAAAACATCATTTTGAAGTTTTAAGAATGCGACGTAAAATCTTTAAATGAGATAATGAACTGACTATGGGAAATACTTGATCTCCTCTGAAGCAGCAATGGGTCCACGAATCGTTGCGAACAGACGGAATTTTGAGAGAAAATGCAGTTCATCTGGCTGCAGCTGATAAAAAAATTGCTCTTAGGTCTGTTGGCTTCACGCATCCCGTTCTGTTAAAGAACTGGCAATCCTGCTTTGGCGTTCAACAAGCGTAATCTATAGTCTTGGAGTTATTGGAACCACGTCCTTTTCTTTTTTGAAGTCCAAAAAGCACAACTGCCTTTATGTATCCTGCCCACATTTTTTTTGCCTATATGGTTCGATAGAATTGCATCCGATAGGATATAAATAAGCATTATAGCATTAGTCTATAGACCAAGGCTCTATCAATGAGGTAGACCAAATATATTTTTTGCATTATTGTAATTATCAATGATATATCATTATAATGAATCTATTCTACTTATCCTAAACATGACCATCAATTGCGAATTAAATGGGTATATTTTATGGATAGATGATAAAATATAAGTAATAGGACCAGGGTTTTATTGATGTTCCTAGTAATGATTGATTCCATTCATATAAATAATATTATGTCAAAAATGATACATCAACATGATATAACGTATATTTTATAATATGAACATTATACAGGGGCTCTATATATGCTGAGTAAATATCTGTGATGTATCTATAACAAAGAATATACTTCATTTGAAAAATTGAAACTACTTATTTTACTTTTATATTTACCATTTCAAAAATAATGATTCATTAATGTTTTAATAATATATTTGCCTTCGGAAAGAAATGTGAAAATGTATTGCATGCCCTCTCTTCTCGATTAAAAAAATCATCTTATTGCTATCGCAATCTTTATATATGCATTATTAAAAATATAGTCATCCTTATAAAATAATTCATTTGCATTTAAAAAAGTATATACGATTGAATAATTTCTTTTGAATGAATTGAAGTGTTCTCTACATGTATTTTAGAAGCAAAATAATTTTTTTTCCCTATATGGTTCGATAGAATTGCATCCAAGAGGATATAAAATAAGCATTTAGCGTTAAAATTAGTCATCGACCTAGGATTTATCAATGTGGTAGACCAAAAATGACCATCCCCTCTCGG
>CP045899.1:4291434-4324549 GCA_013387185.1 Caligus rogercresseyi
AAAATTAGTTGTCATTATTAAGTAATACACTTCACTCGCGGGGCATTTGGGGATGGTTTCGTTCAATTCGATCGTAACCCTCACCAAATCCTACCCTTTTACAAAATGTAGCCTAGCTCAAAAATGAAGAAAAATTCATCTTCTACAGAGAATTCCAGTCATTCATAGAGTCCATAGATCGTAATTAATGAACGAATCATCACTCTGACTATCTTCTAAGGTATGCACGCCCCTCAGGCCACGTTGGAAACCTGTGTTTGAGGTAAAGATGACACAATGGAGATGATGTCTAAATGCTCTGTAAAAAGTGTGAATATTCATCTCACACATGGAAGAGCTGTGACGTCAGGGGGAAATTTTCCTCCTATATATGTGTAATCCACGAGCCCATTCAAACTCCTCCACACTATATTGTCTTTTTCAAACGTGGAATACGGGGGATATAACGTGAAATAATACCCTTACTTCAGTATTGCAACGCTTTCAATATTATAGTCGTCTCACTATCTGAGTCCTCTTTTAATATTCACCAATACCATCTCATTGCTCAGAGGCGTCCTGGCTACTTTTAAGCCCTGTGCGAACACTCCATTGGCGCCCCCCTCCCATTTGTGTTACAAATAACACTAATTACAACATCTTAACAAAAATAATGTTATATTATATAATAATTTAATAATATAGAAAATAATATAATGTAAACACAGATGTAATTTATTTTGAAGCAACAGTTTCACTGTTGCAGAACGGCTGCACTGCGTACTGGGTATGTGCCCCTGCGTGCTTCGGATGTTTTATATTTTGAAGCCTCATCTACATCCAGCTGTCCTCGAGTTGCGCTGAGCTCCAGTGCGGCGTCCGGCAGAAATAGAGATTAGGACGTGATCCGCGTGTGTGAAAACTGGCGAGTTTTTTTGGCACCCCCAAATAGATTGCGCCCTGAACATCGCCCACATTGCCCATAGCAAAAACCGGCCCTGCATTTGCTCAATATATCCAATACTACATACAATTACATACGTGTACACAAAAGAAAAAAAAAGTAATGAAAATAATCAAGGATGTCAACCATGAATGAATACAAATGTTCTATAAAATGATTACGAAAATAAAACAGTCATATATATGACAATATATGTAAAGAGAAGTAATTGATCCCTGAAACATACGAAAGTAACTATCGTACATATATGTTATCTTTAATATTATACATGAGGCTTTTGAGATAACCATATTGCTCAATAAGGCGGGAAATATTTTTTTGATCTTTGTAATTGAAGTATACATTTTTGTACTCCAGTTACACAATTATGCCTTTTCTGCAATTGTGAACTCGGAAATCTTCTGTGAAGAGCTTATATAAAATTTGTGAATAGTCAAATTTGAGACAAATGATATTTCTTTATAACTAAACAAGTTACTTTGTGTGTATATAAAATACAACTTGTGAGGCTTCATTAATTAATATATATGCGACAATATATATATATATATATATTTCAAGCATAATTCATTCCTGTGTAACCTCATTTTATTATTTCCGAATGACAATAAATGCACTAAAGCTATATTCATATACATTGAATCGTGCTTTTAATTCGCTTTCACAACCAAACCAAAATAGCCCCATTTATCATTAGAGCCAAATAAATAACCTAATTGCAGTTTTTATATATGCATAGTTCCTGGAAGGGTATGTTTTACTTATGTGCATTTCGAGGGTGGAACGATAAATAATTTATCTAAAAAAATCAGGATAAAACAGGTAAAACCGAGAACTGTGTGTTATTTTCTTCTTTATATTTTTATGAAGTGATTGTATATTAAAATATATAAATAGACATTGTATTCATCAATTAAAACTTCAAAAGGATCGTAGAATTTTACAATTCTAAAATCTAATAAATAATTATTTTTAAAACATAGAACTGAATCATTGAGTAGGAGTACTCGGACTGGATCGAAGAAAAGCTTGAGCAAAAAAGGTGTTACAGATCGAAGATTGCGGACATGTTTATCGATGTAATCGTGCTTTTTATATCGATGCTTATGCTTGGTCCAAATTTATTCACCGCTAGACAGACTCTATACAGTTTGTACGTTTTCTTTGAAAATATCTTTTTGAGAGAAACTATCATTTTATTGAGCTCCAGCTTCATCTCTTGGACCTAAAAACCAGAAACAATCCTGTAAGAGTGGTTAGGAAACGGTAATCGACCTCCAGTGATTGAAGTTATTTGCCATTTTCTTTCTTTAAAATCAGTACAATCATCCCTCTTTGTGAGGGATTTGGAAACTTTCGTTTCAATTACATTGTTCCTTCTTTCTGAAGAAGGAAGGAGCGGTTTCTTTTGGAAAGTGGTTTAAATTATACTTCATAGACTTCAGAGTCTTTTTTTGTCGATAAACTTATTCTTAATGAAGTTATAATACGTTCTAGAGTACAGATCCTACATACCTACTATCGAATAGTCTTTTCCTCGGAAAGTTACTACTCGTCTAATTTTACTACTTCCTGTAAGCGGTCATGAGTATATTCCAACATTTTAGTGTTTTTTACATCCCATTTTTAATTACAATAATTGACTTGGATAGAACTTTTTGATAAAATGTACCAAATTCCACCAGATATAATACATTCAAAAGGTCAGGAAGGGAAATATCTAAACGTTTTGAATCATGTAGAGCTTTACAATATGCAAAAGACCGTGCATTAGGTCCATATACATTAATAAAGCAAATGCTTATTCCATTTGAAGAAACATAAATTTTATGACATCACTTTTCTCGAATAGTCCTCCAGACGTTCGGCCACGTTTTCTTGTTAGAAACGAACGTAAAGAAATGACTTTTCTGGACCGAGAATCTTGTGAATAGGGCGAAATTACCCTGGTTTGCACACATTTTAAAGTCAAAACTATAAGACGAAGAAACTATTGGATTATGGCTCGGAGACCAATTATATCGAAATTAGTTAACAATATAATTTCCATAGGGTAGGTCGTCGTATTCTTTCCAGACTTCCCTAGTGTTGAGTGGAAACGATTTAATAATCCCATTTTTTCTTTCATTAAACATGAGATGTCCAAATATTTCGTATTTCTAACTTGGGATAATCCACAAATTTAATGAGGGTAAAAGTTTAAAAAAGGGTAAATATAGGGTAATTTTTGTTCTGAATTTTATTTTAACTTCCTTCGCGGAAGATTTGCCCCTCACTTTTCTACTTTTTTTGAGGCTGAGATCGATCCTCTCTTTTATAATAGTGTCAGAAACTATATGAAAAGATTGATGTTTCAGTGGTTTCTCTCGCCAAGCCCTGGAGTAAAGGGCCATGTGATTTGAACTCATAGTTTCCATAAAAGGCACTCCTGATATAGAAATGCCATTACCATCAATATATGTTGGAGACATGGAGACATACTTTTCACTTGTCCAGCTTCAACTTTATATATCATTGTCGTCACAAATTTTGTTGGCATTATCATAAATTGACCCGTTTCTTGACTTCAACATTTTTATAAGAACCTTACTGATCGCATGTCTTTCTAATCAAATCTTTCATAGGCGAAGAATTAAATAGGCTATATAAAAGAATGTAATTCCTCTGTTTTCTTTCTGCTCCCACGTCCACTGCGCAGATGAAGATGTATTGATACTTCACTTAAGAGAGAAAACTTATCTCAAAACTTTAACTTTCATAACTTTTTGAAACAAAATTATATTCAATAACTTTTAACCAAATAAATGTGTACTATCAATTAAACTAAGACCAAGAATCTTGCAACAATAAAGATATTAACTTGACCTATGAATCTTTATGACTATTAGTAATGCAGTTTGAAGTGTCTTGAATGGCTACTTAAAATCTAGGTGTTTAATTCTGTAGAAGGCAGAGTATCCACAAAGGATTTTTGACTTTATATGTTTTTGTTGGGGAGGGACAATAGGCTGCAGTGAAGGCCTCTCGAGCTTGGTACACAGTAAGCTTATTTGGCCTACTTTTGAGTAACAGAGTCGTCATTAAAAAAGCAAACTATAATGTTTATTTATCACTAAATTTTTTTTCTATTGTAGACGGCCCATGGAGTTTTGGGGTCACAGAAACTGAAATTTAGTCCTAGCAACGCGCGTTATTTCCTCTAGACCGTGCCAAAGCGAGGTATATTTGCAATGAATTATAAATATGGTCATAAAAGTTTATAAAAATCCCAACGGCACAACAAATAAAACATTAAAATTATACTCAACATCTAAAACATGTAAACAACTTTAATAGTGGTTTGGTGAAGGTGTCATGGTATTTTTCTTTGAGTTTCATATTGGAGACTTCTGCTCACGAAGCGACGCTTAGTTTATTAAACTTCAATGATCTTGAGTATTTGGTCCTTCCCCCAACGTTCACACTCACGAGTTTGTTGATAGTCGCCGCCTAATTCGGCGAATGGGTCATCGCATGATTCCATAAAGTGATCGAGAGTTCTCGTTCCTCTCCACAAGCCTACATGAATCCTCTTCTGTCAGCAGCCCATTTCCTTGAGTGGCTTTCCCCATGGGTATAGATGCCCAGACACAAAGCTCAGAAATTCTTCATTGAGGTTCTGGTATGATTTTTTCAATTTCCATTTATTTATTAAGATCGACGGGTAAAAACTTTCGTCTGTTGGCAACCATCGAGTCGTCTTGCCATTCCTTGTACCATTCCAAAGCGGATAGTTTTTCCTATTTTTTCTTTCAAATAAGTTTGTGGTATTTCTAGGTAAGATTATCACTATTATGTTTCTTTATGTATTTGTATTTGCGCAACTGTCCATTGAGTTTTTATTTCTTTGTATGTTAACTTTTTTTCCCTCTATAATTTACTTTTTTATTGTGGAAGGAAAGAAAATATATAACTGACATACGCCCGACTAATTAATAGGCATAATATTTTTTACGAAAGCAATAGTGTAATTTTTATACCTTATAGATAATAGATAATAATAACTCTTCTTTTCAACAGCATCATATGTAGGTCGGGGTTTCTATGATAATAGTATCACGTTAAAAAAACCCATTCCATGCCTGCATTCTTCTCCCGTTATAAATTTTGTTTTCTTATATTAATTTTGCTTTTAAGTTGATATATACTACTTATATTTAACAATCCTAAATATAAGCGTCTACTATTACACACAAACACTTCAAATGCTTGTAAACAGGATTATAAATTTATAACAAATACTTACACATCTTATAAAGCCACATATTTACCAAAATGCTTTTTGATCTGCAAAAAGTCTCAAAACTTATATTCTAATAGAAAACAAACACAAATGTCACTTTAAAGAACTTGTTTTTCTATTTTTTTTGGTTTGATGGAATTACATTACTATAGTATGGTACATTATAAACAAATCAAGGTTATTACTTATTTTCGTTGATTGGCCATCATTTAAAAAATTTATATATACGAATTCTCTAACTAAGACCAAGATATACATATATATATATTTGTATAACTATATATATATAGATATATATAACCCCTATATATATATATATATATATATATATATATATATAATATATATTATATATATAAATATAAGCAATAAATAGTAGTCGAAACTATTACCATTTTGGGTACATTATTCACTTCTGTCTGTTCCAAAAAACAACAACCATCACCTCCCAGTTTATTACATTTTTCCTCCTTACAAGCGATAATATTCTGTCTCTCTCTGAATAGCTCCGACATTTTCGATAGCTATTAATCGAACTGTTTCAGTAATAATAGTCTCAGTAAATTGAATATTTTAATTTGTATTGGAAAAAAATATTTCATGATATTCTTTCATGTTTATCAGTATTGATAAGTCAAAATATAAAGTCGTATATTTTCTATTACGTCAAAACCAGCGAGTACCTAACTAGTCCGATCGTACGATTGAAGTACCAAGATTTTAGAAAAAAAACATTTGCCTATGAGTAAGGATACCTCACTGGGACTTCTTTCGATAAATTGATTATTTCAAATGACAGAAACGATAAAAAAGCGGATCTTATGAGATATATCATCATTTTATTTGTTTTTGAGGATTGATCATCAATTCAGTGATAGGGAATTAATCTTTTAGGGCAAAAAGTGAATTGTGGACATCAATTAATTATATTTTTCGGATTTTATCAATTATATAAAGCCTTTTGGTTTTATCATCATTGACAACGAACAAACTCTCACTGACGATAAAAGACATATTAACAGAATGATATAAAAGCTGTCTACTAAAAAATGATGCTTATCCATGTGTTTGCGAAAACAACCATAAAACCTTCCTTAATTTTAAGTAAGAGTTTGTTGTTTAGCTCCTAGATCAGCCCCACTTCACCGGGAACTTAATTCGGTATCAGCCGGTGGTAAACTGTCTAGGAGCTAACTAATTTATTTTAAAAACATTAAATTTCGACAGAACATATATATTTTAAAAATGAACTCCTCAAGAGGCTTCTTTTTCTCTTCACTTTCCAGGATGATTCTCCTCCATTTGTCTCCTTATCCGTGGGCATTCGTATATTAGGTGAATGGAGTTTCATCTCCCTCTGCACAGAGCCGGCATGCCGAAGATTGGGTTTTGCCTATTTTGTGGAGATGCCTATAGAGGCTTACGTGCCCGCTATCATCGCCACTATCCGGAAACCTTCAGCCTTGAGAAGTGGTAGATTTTTTTTTTTCCAAGATAGGGCTCCGCAATGAGTATTTTGATTGAAGTAAGAGTTATCATAGCATGTTCATCAAACCTAATTATGTATATTTTTCACAAAAACGAACAAAAAGTTTGTGAAATGAACCGGCGCCCCCGAGATAGGAATTAAACATACCACACACTGCATAATTTACAAATCTCACTGTTTTAAGAATTGCTAACTTTAAGACGGAGTGGTATGAATAAAAGGTATATAAATCGAATAGTTTCAAACTTTAAAATATCACTAGGTTTGTCCAGGAATACTAGATATGACATGGAGTACTCTCTCTCTTCTTTCCTCCTTTTTTTCAGGCGTAAGTAGGGAAACATTTTGTATTGAAATATCCCTGAAAAAGAGAAAGAAAAGGAAACAATATGTATCCCTATCTACGTATTAGCACAAACACATAACATATTTCATATATCTAGTATTCCTTGGTGTATCATATCATTTAATCACTCGTCATTGAAAAATCTACACTATAACACTTATTCATATCCACAGAAATGTAATTCTAACGAGCCCAATAGGCAAAAATAGAAACTAGGCTTCACATCTATGATGTGGCATGATACATTATAGTTTTTTTTTGCCTATAAGGTTCGATATAATTGCATCCAACAGGAAATAAATAAGCATTATAACATTAAATTAGTCTATCGAACCTAGGATCTTATCAATGAGGTATACCAAAATGACCATCCCCTCTCAGATTCGAGCCTGCGCCCCCAACATTGAGAGTAGAGCATGCCTCAGCACACACGGCTATCGCACCACTTTTATATAGTTTTACATCTCATATTACTGCTTATGCTATTTAATCTGCTTAATTAAAGCGTTGTATGAGCCCATAGAACATATAGTCTTTCCTATGAGTCAATTATCTACCTCCTTAGTCATAATTCATGACATTTTTTCATATCTGGTCCCATCACTTTGCAAATAGTTTTATTAGGTCCGCCTTGACCCAAGAATTCCATAGGTACCTTCAAGGTTGACCATAAATGTGGAGGAGATAGTGTGCGTACATACAGACGGACGGACGGACAGCGATTTGTGAATTATTATATAGATTATATATTAAAATTACTACTCTAAACATAAATCAAACAACAAATCATTTAAATAAACTACCTAATATTCTATAAATAATGTAACAATGCATACAATTTCAAAACGAAAAAACATTTTATGTTATACAATCTAATTAGAATATTTCTTTTTTATTAAAACTTATTATGCCTTGCAAACGCCAGAGCTGATCATTTTGTATTGTTTGGAGAGATAATATTTCCCGCATATTCCCAATAGGAACAATCCGCATTGGAATTTTGATATAAATATATATCCTCTCCTTAGTAAAAATGATATGTTTGCCAGTCTTGTCACGGGGAAAAATTGCTCCTGTTTATATTCACAAGATTTTAAAAACGTTTGTGATAAACTTTTAAAATTTCTTAAGGGTATGGCCATCTTCAACAATATTTTTAATACCTTATCTTTTTTAACTAGGTTCCTTAATCCTCTTGATCCATCGGCTTTCCATGATGTTTTTTCTTTAAATTCAATTTCTGCTATTTCTGCAGTGCAGGATACATTAGTAGCATTGGAGGTTATTGTACGTAAGAATAGTGATCCATTATTTAAAACATCTTCAAGTTCCTCTTGAGTATTGACATTTTCCTTTCTTTTCAGATGAATAAAATCTAAGTTTTTATTTAAAACCATTCTTGTCAACACCTTGTATAACTTGTGGTATTGTTGTAAGATCAGTGATCATCTCTACAATATGATCACAGCCCCTCCAGATGTTCTTATATTCCTTATACTTTCTGCTGTTACATTCGATAGATTTTTCTTGAGATAGTGCAATACAATTTCCCCATACTGCATTAACCATTCCACAGCGTCTTCTTCATTAATTCGTTTAAAAGTATTTTTCATTGTAATGGTTATTTTTTCTTCGAGTTGAGCTCAATCTTTTCAACACCTTTTAAACGAATGTTGACATTGACAGCAATTCCCTCTACTGACCAAAGTCTGACTGGTGAACCATCTAAAGATCCTCCAATCTTCCCTAATATCAATCGGGTATTTTGATAAAAACCCTACTTGATTTTGCCCAAACTAGGGTTGGCAAGCTAGCAAAACTTTGAAACCAAAAAGAAAGCCATCCATTTATTTAAATGTTTGTTGTCTCTTTATTTTTGTATTATTATTTTTAATTTATTAAATTTTTGCCGAGTTATATTTTATAAATTGAGATATATTTGGCATATATATGTACCACGGTTCTTGATGATATTGCAGTTTTCCGTGATCCTTTGTATTTTAACATAACTGCTTAACTACATATAATCTTGGGGTGAGAGTATATCTTAATATACGTATATGTAGGGATAAAAATGTATTGAAGATGTTTCTTGATAATTAAACGTCTTGTTTTAAAGATTGGCATGTGATCTCATTATAAAGAAAGAAAGAGGGAAATACTTGTAATTTAGGGAATTACGAATCAATGGAATCGATTGTATTTATATATATGTACGAATTAAGGCCAACAGACCTCTGTTTCATTTTCTTTTTTCTCATTTAAAAGGCTCTATATTCACAATAATTTATTGAACTCATTAAATGCACTTTCAAGAGAGCTTTTTATGCTCACTGTGTGTGTGTATGTGTGCAAAGGGAACGGAAATGAAGCAATACGCAAGAATTAACTATTCCAGAAACCAAGACCAGAAAAAGGCTCTATTAAAGGAGTCAAAGTACTACAAAGTAAACTCAAAGTGATTTTAAAAGGCCTTTTAATACGTTCTGATAACTACTCTACTCTAAATTTAAGCAAAATGTATATTTTAACATTCACATAGTTTTGTTATAGTTTCAACTTACAATATATATATATATATATATATATATTTTTTAACGTCTCGGCCCGTTGTCTAAAAATCACCGAGCCCGGACTTAATATTTTTGTTCGTTCGTCATTCTGAAAGTGACGGCGTTTTTTTTTTAGAAATGAATTTTTAATATTTAAGGTTCTAAAAAAACGTCATCACTTTCTTTTCGAAAATAATTTTTGAATTTAAAAAAAATTATAGGAGAAATTATTTTCTAAAAAAACGTCGTCACTTTTCAGAATGACGAAGGAACGAATAATATATATAATCATAGTCCCGGGCTGGTTTGGGCCCGGCTAGAAAAATTTAAGTCCCGGCTCGGCCCGATTCCCGGCGAAAAAAGTGTCCCGGTCGTTTCCTGATATATATAAATATATGTATATTAGGGCTGTTCTTATTTTCAAATGTTTGAAATGTTAGCAACATTATG
The DNA here is from genome assembly GCA_013387185.1 of Caligus rogercresseyi. Classification (NCBI taxonomy): domain Eukaryota; kingdom Metazoa; phylum Arthropoda; class Copepoda; order Siphonostomatoida; family Caligidae; genus Caligus; species Caligus rogercresseyi. Next base: position 4,301,497 of record CP045899.1, read on the forward strand.
GATTTTATGTTTCTTGGTGATAAAAGAAGACGACATACAAAGTTTGAACAAAATCGGTCAACATTACGAGGTCGCGCAACGAGGTCAAAGTTTTAAAAATTTTGTAAAAATATAGTTTTCCGCAAATTTCTTGAAAATGGTGGACGTTACAGACTTCAATAATAATATTAATTTAAAGGAAATCTAATTTACTACCAGACGTATGTTTGATGTTTTTTTAATAAAACAAAGTTGTTTTTTTTTCAGTGTATTTCAGTTCTTAAAATTCCAGAGTAATTGCGTTAAAAAATATAAAAAGACATTGTAGTCTAAAATTAATACTTTGGAGAAGAACGATAACAAATAAGACATAGAATAAAAATTAATCAAACATAAAATGGCACAATACATACTTTAAAAAACGCTTCTCCATAATTTAAATAATAAATCACTTTGAATATTTCAAAATCCGACGTAAAATCTTTAAATGAGATAGGGAACTTGATGGGTTGTATCGTACCTCCTCTGAAGCAAAGGTCCACGAATCGTTTGCGAAGAGACGGAATTATCAGGGTAAAAGCAGTATATCTGGCTGCAGCTGATAGCAAAATTGCTCGTAGGTCTGTTGGCTTCACATACTCTCGCTTCGTTAAAGAGCTTGCAATACGTGCTTTGGCTTTAAAAAAAGCATAATCTATGACTTTAGAGTTGTCCCTATTCTATAATTAATAGATCAAATCCGTTGAGTCACTTTAGAGGATTGATATGGATTGCAGCTTATGAGAAGAGTCAACTAGGATTTTAAGGATGATCCATTAATAGGTGAAATAGAAGGAGTCACCTCAAAGGATTTACAATAGACATGAATTGCGGCTTTTGAGAAGAGACAAACAGGACGGTTAAGGATTACATTCTTCTCTATAAATTGCTTTTCGCAACAGCGCCACTAATGTTTTATGGCAGTATATAAACTTTTTTTGTTTCACCAATCACGTTCGAGGAAAAGCTTACATGTATTATCCTAAGTTATACTTAAGGGGCAATAATTTACATACTTACATACATATTAATAAATATATTCACAAACTCTCTTTTAATTTATTTATTATGATTTTTTGTTTTTATATATTTATATAAGAGTCCATACAGATGCACTTACAATGAACATACCTTAAACTGTCCCCGTGTGGCCTAATTAATATTACATCTCAGTCCCTTTCTATTTTCATCCATTGAATGCCAATGATATTTTTAACATTTTCATGATGGGATCAATTCTTAACTGATGACGATTCCCTTAAATTTATGGCTTTTTCCCTCCTCTTACTACTACATTACAGAGTAAAAACTTCCTTTCTCTCCCTTAGTTTGTATGTTGCCTCTTATGTGTGTGTGTGTGTGTGCGTGAAATAATAGAATGAGGATATTATGAGTATTGAATCAGTAATATATATACCTATGTACATATATCTATCTATTTATTATAGGTATATATGTATGTGTGTGCAATTGTTAGAATAGTTCAAAGTTTTCTACTCCTTGCATGCGCAGGGTACTCTCATTATGAGAGATAAAGAGAGAGAAAGAGGGATGGATAATATATATAGGTATATATTTGTTTTATTTATTTTATATGCACACACATCATCTATGTATATCAAACTTAAAATACTATTAAACTTCTCCCCCCCCCCCCTAATGATGGAATAAACCTTTTATAAATCTTATTATACATAATAAATTAGGGGTTACAGGTAATAGTTCTCAGGCAAATTAAAAGCATAATTAAATTAATGGGGGATTAAATGTGTCTGGAGAATCTTATCCTTTCTTTCCTAAAGTAAAGTAAAAAAAAGAGCCATTCTATCTCTCTCCCATATATATATATATATATATATATATATATATATATATATATATTATATATATATATATATATATATTTATATATTATATATTAATATAATATATATATAATATATAATATATATTATATATATATATCTATATATATATAATATATATTATATATCGTATATAAAAGTCCGCTGAGAGGCGCTAGGTGTATATTGTCTAATACGCTGGGTTTATCTATTACTATATTATACACATATAGTTTATAAGTTATGGAATAAGATATATGAAAACAAGTAATATATATTTCTTGCTGTGTTAAATGTATCCAACCATTTTTATTCCTCCTTTTTTAACAGCAGGACTAAAAAATGAGTTATTTGATTTCTCCTCGCATATCTTAGTTGAATAAAGGACCGCCTTGCGGCGCTAGTTGTACATCAAGAACAGCTCTTTACTCTCAGAGTAAGAGTAAATGCTTGCTTTTGATTAGTCTCTTTTGGCGTTAAATAGATCTCTGACAAATAGATGCACTTAAAGAACGAAAAAAAAGTTAATTAGAAAATTATGTATTTTATTGGTCAGTTTACAAGAATCCCTATAAAATGAAGCTGAGACAAAGCTTCTCTTCTCGAGAAGGGAAGTTGGTTAATGAAACGTATTTGAAATTTGTTTTTGATTGATCGATTTTAATGCTGTATAGCTTATGTTCCATATGACTTTAATTGAATCATACTAGCCTACACCAACATCTATAAAAGCCGTTGTTGCTATGATCCCTGGAAGAGAATACTTACATCTCTTTATGAGAGCATCATTAATTACAAGGATCCATTAAGCCCCATAAACATAAGTATGTTTGTACAATGAAGTCAATAGCACACTGTGCTTGCATGTAATCGCATTATATTATTATTATTTGAAGAAGTGAAATTACTCTAATCCTCTTTTTTTGAGTCCCTTCATGTGTTTGCGGGCAGAGTGCATACATACATATAGAGAAGGAACACATAACTCTTGGTTATTGGCAGCTCACATAACTTTTGATATTAATTGTTTCCCCCATATTTAAGATCCTTAACTATTATTATTAATTTTTAAGGAATAAGTAACATATAATAACTTTTTATTTAAGTAAAGACTTAATTAAAAACAAAAAGGATGGGCCGTAGATCTTTTATCGATTATTATATTAAATCCATTGCACAAATATAGTAGGTTATGGTTTTCTCATTGGTGCGGCTTTTGAAATATATAAATAATGGATATATTAGTTTTAATATAAATCAGGATGGATAATAGAAAATAACAAAAGATATTGCATGGAGCAAACAAAGAAAAAAATAATGAAAAAAAAATATGGTAGAGGTTTGGAGAGAAGCCCCTCTAACAAGGGTACCACATTAAAAACTAGAGGCATATATACACTCAGAGAGTGCAAACCTCCGCCGTCACGGGGTCCTTATGAGCCTTCCGAGGCGGATTTTTCACGACTGGGGAGGCGTAGAGGGACGGGGGAGGGTTCCCCTAGACGGAAATTCCGAGAGGAAGACGCTCCTGGCACCCAATTTCACATCACAGCGACATCTATTGGCAGAGTAGGCTAACTTGAAAAATTTAGTAGTATTTAGCTCATTTGGCATCTTAATTCTGCACTCAGAGATACCAAAATTTAATCACTTGTTCCTTTTGGCATTTCCAACAACTCCACAAAGTTTCATTCGAATCCGTTAAGTACTTTTTGAGTTATCCTGCTGACAAACCAACAAACTAACAAACCAACAAACGCCAGTGAAAACAATACCTCCTTCGGCGGAGGTAACAAATATGTTTTATAATATCCATATTTTTATTTATGAAGTAACATTACAAACAAACAGATCACTTATAATACAGTTCATTAATCATGTTCAATCTGTTTTCTCTATCTATACAAATAATATAGAGAAGGTTATGAAAGATGATTCAAGAGGAGATGCATCACATTTGTTGTGACTTAATTGTCAAAACAAAAAAGCTTCGCTACGGTTCGTCCCTCTTCTTTTTTTTTGTAAAGACTTGGCTTTAACACATCCATCTACAATTTGAAAGAGAGTTTCTACTATTTTATTTATAGCATATAATAATCGTCAACCCGTTTACTGTGTCTTTTGTTAGTTTCAACATGACCTAACCTGACATTTGTGTTCAAATATTTTGACACTTTTGCTAGCAATGGTCAAACCCGTGATTAAATACCACCTTGAATAGCTAAAGAAAATACTATCGCCCATTTAGTTTTAAACTCATCCTTACCTTTATTCATATTGATGTTAGAAGGTGTTTTAAAAATTTAAAAATATATATTTTTTAGTCTCATTTAATTTGAACGATAAGAGTTGTTTTCAAGTATCAAAATGATATAAATAACTTTTTTATTTCGTACCATGAAAACACTGGTACATAAATATATATATATATATTGTATATATTATATAAATATATATATTTAAATTGCTAAAAACTGGAACCATTTTAGAAAAAGCTATCTTAAATTTTGATTCAGTACTTAAGTAATTATGTTTTTAAATTCAAATATAATTTAACATTTTCATTTTTATTTATGAATAATAATAAGTTGAGTATTTTAGAATAGCTTTATTGGCTTTTTTGTTCAGTTGAGTGACAGTCGTTGTTTATGTTTTACGCATCGCATATATATATATATATACATATTTGGAATAATAAACAGTGTTCATTCTATAGGCAGCAGCAAATCATCCTTCCCTAAGGAATACTTCACGACAATATAAACTCGTGTTCTATAATAAGGTTCCTTATAAAGTCTTGTATGTGGGCTCACATTTATTATGAATTAGGATATAAAACCTAGATATTGACATATTATACTTTAACAGTCCTTCAATGATATTTTTTATCATTATCCCTAAAACATCTTAGGGTAGGGAATACTACCTTTGAGGAAACACAACGTGACTGAAAATATATTCTCCGTTTCTCCGGAAGTTGGCGCTTCTCGATAGAGTAATCGTTTCTCACTTGGTCGTGGGGCCCTCGACAGTGTAATCACTCATCTTCCAGGAGCTTGAAAGGTCCTTCTTTTCGGCAAAGTTGTCCGGAACTACCTGGAAAATAGCACGTAAACATCGTTCCAAGCCAACCCCTATGGATGTGCCACAAGGGTGTATACCCAAGCAACACATAACGTTATTCTAACGTCAGTTATTGGTTCCCTAAAGGTTAGGTTCGAACCTTACCAAAAACAAACGTTCTAATAACGTTTCCTTATAGTTACATAAAAACTAACGAAAAAAACGTTCGGGGAACGTTCCCATAACTAACGAAAATAACGTTCGCTTTTGGTTACCCTCCTAACGTTCAGGGAACATTCTCAAAACTAACGAAAGATAATATAAAATAGCTCCATCCTGGAGTTAAATAAATCCGTGTCAATGAAAAGATGCACCCACAAAACGTTTCATCTATATAGGGTATCGTTTTGGTAAAAAAAATAGTTTGCCTTATGTATAAAATTTCAAAATTTCTTATAATTATTCTAAAAGACTTCATTGATATATAGATATTACATATAAAAAATATATGAAAAACATTAAAGCTTAAAATTAAACCTTTAATTTAAAATCTAGCAGCACTATCTAGAAAAATTAATTATAAAAAAATTAAGGAAACAAAATTGTTATCAAAAATACAGACATAAAAAATTATGTTGCAAATAAAAATAAAATAACAAAGATTGAATATAATTCTTTTTTTGTCTTTAGGCAAATTTCCTGTACTGCTCATAATCCGTTGTAGAAATTGGAGATGTCCAGCGGAGCAAGACGGATAAAATCGTACCAGATCCCCCACATCTTTCCACAGAATGGAATTTTTTTCTTGCTGATAACAAATATTATAATGTAAAAAACTATATCTCTTCAATAAATATCTGATTGAGTCAAGTAATCTCTTTTTGTTTTAATTTTTGCTATTTTCTATAGTAAATCATGTGCAAAATATTAAAAAAAATGGAACATAAGAGACTCATTTATCTGAAAATTCCTTTGAATAATGAAAGGTTTTGTGGATGAATTGTCTTTGTCGTTGATCCCGATTTATTTATTCCTGTTCAATCTGTTGTATAAAAAAAATATACCGTTAGTGATGATAATTTGGGGTTTCTAAACAAGCCAGACTTTATGGTTCTTCCACAAATTTAAGTGGTTGAAGATTGTGTTTGTGAGTGAAGAGGAGCTAGTTCAACCAAAAATAAAAGCCAATCTAGCTGGATCATATTGCTGAAATTCAAACAGCCTCTTATTAGATCAAACTTATTTACAAACGACATATAACTAATACATGCTACAACTTCGTCCTCATCAAATCAGAGCCCTATAAGTAGAGTTACGTCGTGAGACCTGTCTGTGTAGCAGCTGACTCTCAAGTCAGGCTCAAAATATTTATAATTTATCGAGGGAGTTGAAAATAAATAGTCTTTTGAGATATTTTTTCTAAGTATAAAAACAAAATAAACTTTAAAGATCTATTTAAAAAAATTCATTAAAAACTATTCTTCTTCTGATAAGTTAATATTTTGTCCGGATAAATTTATTATATTTAAATTATGTGTAAAGAATTAGTAAAAATGAAACATATAGGATCTTAACAGAAATGGCAGTTCAACTAATTAGATCATCATTAGGGAATATACCACAATGTCATGAATTATTATAATATATATCAAGGTAAATAAAAATTCGTTTACACATACATTTTTGAGAACAGACGACTATAGTAAAACATAAGTCTAATAAAACCTCCAATTTATTTGGAAGTATAAGTGTGTGCATGAGAAAATTATGTAAATAATTATCAAATTCGTGTATGTTATAATAATTTATATATCCCAAATTAGTGAAATGATTAATTATAAATTACAAAATAAAATACATACACCTTTGTATTTGCTTTTAAGAACCTATCAGTTTTCATCTGATTTTTCAACAGTAACGTCGTTAAAGAGTTTCCATTTACACTGATCCTAAAGATATGACATAACATATGATATTCAACAATATATAAACATCTGGTCGGATTAAAAGCCCATTGATACTTCGACTTGCCTTCAATTGTCAGGAAACAGGCGGTAAGCTTTTCTACTATTTTAATTATCCTATATCATTGTTATATGTGTATTTAACTACCGAACCTCTACGTTTCAGACCAATGAGTGATCATTCCTTCAATATGGAGTAAACGAAGAATTACCCTTAAAAATTCCCCTGCTGGAAGAAAGAGGAACGTGGACATCTGTCGGAAGGATCATAAAATATTTTCCAAGACTTTCCCTCTAACATCTACATTCATCAGAGCAACTTTTAGCGATTTGTATATTAAATTTTTCATATTTATGTTAGGAATTGTAAAATATTTATAGTTATTTCGTAGCAAGGGATTATATATTAATATGAAAGTCTTTTATTTGATATTTCTATGATACTTAGTTATTTCGTAGCAAGAGATTATATATTAATATGATAGTCTTTTATTTGATATTTCTATGATATTTTATTAATGTGCTCTACCCAAGAGCAAAAAAAAATTATTAAAATGTTTATTTAAAAGTTTTTTCGCATGTGTTTTGAGTCTTATGTATTTTATTTTTATGTTTTGTCTAATTTTATGAGTTATAAATAACATGTTATATGTACTCTATTATATATTTGTGTCCAGTTTTAATGTTGAATAAACGTTTAATAGAATTTTAATACTGTCAAGTAGTTTAATTATTTGTAAAAGTAGGTATGTTACACGAAATTTAAAAAAGATATTTCTTACCTTATTTTGGATCAAACTGTTGAGAAATGGTCCATGGAAACGCTTTCGAGGATAATAACGGATATTTGTTAGACATGTAAATGGTAGTGCTACTGTGGGTAATTCCGGTGCCACTGAGACCATGAATCAGTTTTATATTGATAAAATTGACCAATTACTTGCGGGTCTTGAGGATCTCTCGCCCCCGATGTCCGACTGGCCTGAAAAGGCAGAGTCGTTCCACTTCTCTTTTGCGAATGCTGGCAGGATTGCTAAGATTATTGCTTCATTGAAGCACATGGAGGCCATGGGGTGGATGGCATTCCAGTATCCATCCTCAAAAGGGTTGTAATATCTTAGCTTCTCCTATTTCGCATGTAGTTAATGTATCCCTTTCCTCTGGCATCGTTCCCATCGCTTTCAAAACTGGCATTGTCTTCCCAAAGGTAGAGGGAAGTTATCCACTGATCCAGCCTCTTACCGTCTTGTCTCTATCCTTCCAGCCATATCTAAGGTTATCGAGACATTGGTAAGGAAAGATCTAGAACAGCACCTGGCTAAGTTGAACACGCTATCCACTACCCAGTTCGACTTTCGGGAAGGGAGGTTCACAAACGCGGCACTTGCCTCAGCGCATGCGCAGTGTCTTCGTGGTAAGCAGGATGGAAAGGTTGTTGGTATTCTTGCCTTCGATCTGTCTTCTGCCTTCGATATTGTCGACAAAAATCTACTGCTTCCCCAACTTGAGGCACTAGGGGTCAGGGGAACTCCATTACAATGGTTTTCCTTGTATATGTCTGGAGGTAGACAATGTGTCGACTGGAATGGTGTGAAGTCCTCCCTTCTACTGGTCAAGTTTGGGGTTCGCCAGGGAAGCATCTGGGGCCCTCTGCTCTACTTGACCCTAGTTGCAGATATGCCTGCCTGTCTGGGCATCCATGAGGAGGACAACTCTGGATATGCAGATGACACCTGCATTTGGGCTGTGGCCAACGACCTCACCACCATCGGGAGACTTCTAACAGAAAGAGCAGAAGCGTTCTATCGTTTTGCGACGGGGAATAGTCTCAAAATGAACGCCTCCAAGACGCAGCTCCTCATTGGTGGTAGTGCCAAGGCTTTTGAGGTCAAAACATATACCATATCAATAGATCGAGTGGATGTGAGGCCATCCAGGACAATTGAGCTCATTGGAGTCACGTTTGTAGCCGCTTTCTCCACCAGTCCCTATGAGGCCAATGTGGTGCGGTCAGCAAAACAGTGTGCCTTTCGCTCCACCTCCCACGCGGAGTATATTTGCGACAATTGGCCAAAGGTCTTATGATGGGTCGAGTCAGCTACGCTGCCGCGGTGACTAATGTACCTCGACTAAAAAAACGACGTAACAGGTCCATTGAAGGCTGCAAGATCGATCCAGGTTTCCATAAACAACGCAGCTAGATCTTTACTTGGCGTAAGGCTAGCAGTCACATGCGGATCGATGCTCTGCTCCACAAGGCCGGACTTCCATCCCTCAATGGGATATCGGTTCGGGCTGTGGCTATGGAAACCTGGAAATGCTTTGCAAGCTGGGATGGTAGCAATGGCGATCGAACCCGGTAGGCAAGATCTTATTCTGTGCCCAAGGTGGGGTCAGATCTACTCGTTCTCAGACTGCCGGCCTCATCCGATCTCCTCTCCCTAAGTCAGTGGCCACATTTGTCACCAGTGCTGCAGCTATTTGGAACAGTAGCCCTACACTTCGCAACGCCAAAACCATGAAGGAAGCATATATGTAGTTGCCAAGTCTTTGGAAAAATGTGCCCCTATATAATATATAGCAGACGGTAGTGTTTTTTTATTATTTTATTTATTTTTATTTTAAATTTAAGGTTGTTTTTCTTGCATCGAAAAAATCTTTTGCTTTTAATATATATTTATATTTTAGTATTTGTTTCAATTTATATAGTTTTATATTTTTACATTGTATTACATATTTTTGATTTCCTGACATCCCTGACTAGCCAAAGTGCTAGGGTGTTTCCTGGGAAAATATAGACGATTACACACTTTAACCTGGAATAAGAACTCCCTCCTTTTTGTGTCAAAGTTTAACTACCTATGTAAAAAAGGAAACGGAAAAAGAGGGAGTTACTTGTAGGAATTCCCAACACCCTGCCGTTTCATAATGTATAAACTTAGGTTCCGGAATATTTTTCGTGTGACGTCACGTCTGCCAGAAAACATAAACAAATCACTTTTACTATATATAATAAGTATTAAATCCCTACTCAAATTATCATTAGTGCATCTTATTCTTACAAAAATGGCTTCAATTAATTAAAAAAAGCAAAAAATATTTTTTAGAGGCTATGAGGAAATGTCAACAAATAAAAAAAAAAATTATAGTAAATGGAAGGGTTGATAGGAACGACAATCTTGTAAAAAGAGTTTTAAAATCAATGTCAAATGTGCCGTCGGTTCCATTGGAAGCTATTAATAAATTTGCTAAAATTTGTGTATTTCTCCAAATAAAATATGAAAAAATCGCCTTCAAGAGCAAAAAGCTAGTCATACAAAAAGTTTAAGAGAGAGGCGAAAAATAAAACAGTGGATTAATGAAATGCTCCAATAAATGATATACTTTTTTTCTAAATATGTCTTTGTAATAATATTTATGTAATATATGATTATAAGCAGTATTTTGTTTTGTTATAATTTATGAATTATATACTTTTTCTAAATATGTCTTTGTAATAATATTTATGTAATATATGATTATAAACAGTATTTTGTTTTTAATCGTTTATAAATTATATACTTTTTTCTAAATAAGTCTTTATTATAAAATTTGTGTAATATATTATAAACAGTATTTTTATAATTAATTAGTTGTTTTTAGGTGTTTTATCATATAATGATTGAAGAGTTTGCTTTTCACGAAATATTAAGGATAGTTTCAGCAAATTTAAATCATCAAAATTTATGAGTACCCAATTTTTTTAATTTTATTCCTTCTCTAATAGAATTGTGATAATTAATTCAACTATGATCTAATTAAAGGCTAAGTTCGATTATATTTAACATATTTTACTTATAAAATAGACCCTCTTTTGGCATATGTGACGTCATGCTCATGAGGTAGGTTGCGTGGCAGTGTTTTTTTTTTACTTTCATTGGTTAAAATGGCTTTACCTTACTACCTTGGGAATTCCCTCTTTTTCCCTTTTCTTTTTTACGAAGGTAGTTAACCTTTGACATAAAAAGGAGGGAGTTCTTATTCCAGGTTATAGTATTCCCCGTTCAGGGTCACGGAAAGGCAAAAATTTAATGAATTAAAATACATTTAAATTTTTTAATGAGGATATCAAATAAAACAAAAGAAACAAACAACATATTGGGGCAAGTAATACAACTGTTGTTGTCGTCCACTTTCATTCTCAAAATACATTTGTAACGAAAACTGTTTATTAAAACATCTACGATTTAAAGTACTTCGTCCTTCCTCCAACGTTCGCCTTTGTGATTCCTTGATAGGCCCCTTCTAATTTGAGCACGGATGTCACATGATTATAAAACAGTATAAATATTAAATCCCTGTATAAGTATGATTATAGTCACATGATTATAAACAGTATAAGTATTAAATACATGATTCTGTAAAGAAGTTTGGAGACTCAGTCCTTAAAGTATTCAACCCATGTTTTATTTATTACCACTCTTGAAGAACTCATCATTTGTCAACAGATGTGAAAATACTATGACTCTTCCATTCCATTCTCTCAGTGCTGATAAAGTAACGTTAGCGGTGGGAATATTATAAACTTAATCGAAATTATTATGCCTGCACTCGAAAATTCAGAGAGACATCGAGATTGAGACTAAAGCGACTCCAGACATGTATTCAATTTAGGTTTGCAAAGAAGGGCTTTGTAATTGCCTTGTTCATTCAAAAAAGTCTCTAAAAGGGGTTGGGACTCAGGGATATACACAAATGAAAACTGTTCCATATATCCTAATATTGGTTGGCAGTCGGATGTCTTTAGGGAGAAACTTTGCCTTCAAAAAAGAATAATCATATACATGCTATATAATATAATATATATATATTTATATATATATATATATATATATGATATCCTTAGTTCTGTATATGGCTACTACGTTAACTCAAATTATTCAAAAGTGTATGAAAGTAGTATCCTTTTGGATGAATCAGTGAAAGAGAAACCAAGACTCAGGAACAACAGATATAAAATAAACAAATACATAATATTCTTGACGCAGGGAGAATAATTTAGGCGTTATTGAATCATAGAGTGAATCGATAATAACAACAAAAAAGTACAGACTCTCACACTCTCTGAGGAAACACGTAATCCTGATATCAACCAATCAGGGTGTGAGGAGTGATTTGATTCAAGGCAGTAAATGCCGCCATGTTGGAAAAAAGGAATTAATAATTAAAAATAGAGAAAAGTATGTTCTCGCAAACTCCCCCATTTTCAATTGATAGCTCTATTATATATATGTACATAATATATATATATATATATAAAGTTATAGAGAGTGCAATGATAACCCTCGATAGTATTTTTACAGTAATGTCATAACACTCCCTCATTTAGGATAAAAATATTAAGTTTCGCTCATTCTTTCTTTATTTTTCTAAGTCTGGTAGCAATAGTGATTATCTCTTTTTCAAATAACATTTTTTCTTCCTTGAGTTGTAGGAGTTCCCTTATTTAGTTAATATCAGTAGATGGAATAGAAAGATTCCATTCAAAGGAATCGACAATGACGTCACATGAAAATGCCATAAAGAGTATATAATTAGTATTTCGAGGGATGCATTTCTTCTCTCTGAATTGATAGGCACACTTCAACAACGTCGAGTGAAGTGATACGTTTATCATAATTGTAACTTCTATTTTAATAATATCCTCTCATCTTTTTCAACCAATCACCACCTTTCAAAAAGCACCATCTTTTCTCTATCTCTACTCAAAACAAGAATGATCCTTACGCGAGTTATATGATTAAAATTAATACTAAAAATATATGTATTTGTAGTGACCCTTATAAAAAGTTCAAAACATAGAGACTAAAACAAGGGCATACCAAAGTATGTTTTACAGATTAAATCAGGGTTCAAGCACGTATTCTGATATACACTGCTTCTGACAGTGATTTATGAAAAACGAGAAGAAAATGAAATAAATCAAAAGCAATATAAAATTTACAAATGGGACAAACATATGGGACATTTACCCGCAGAGAGGCTTCACCTCTGTTCACAAAAAACACGAAAAAATTAACTATAAATCATAACTATAAACTTTGTTGTATGCATTAAATTTATGTGTGCTCGTCCATCAAGGCGACAGTTTGCTTCAGATTAGAAGCAATAAACTTTTTTATCAAACTCATCAAATAGATCCAGTGTTTGATGGACTAAATTTATTATCATGAGACTAAGAGTGTAATGCAATTTTCACTCGTTTTTTTATAGTCTTTATTTCATTTGTAACAGAAGATACAAAGTAAAAAAGGCAGTAGAATTGTGTATAAAAATAATACATAAATAAACATTATAGTTAAAACTAGACTACAATAAGGACACACAAAGCGTTAAAAAAGTTTCACAATATATATACTAAATTTTGTTGACACGTTACAAGACATAATATAAAATAACATTTAAACAAAAACAACAATAATTTAAAACTTTCGGTTGTAATATTAAAAATACTGTTTAACAAATTTCTTTAGATGGCTAAAATATCTGTAGGAGTTCAGCAAACTGAAATTCACCAAGTCGATGGCGTAGTTCCATGAAGACCCGCTTTGCTCGGGGATTTTGAGGTCAAAAATGGTGTATCTCGCCGAAGCCGAGATTAAAATGCCCCTCAGATCTTCTCGAAGTAGAAACTCCCCAGACATCAACCTACAACTAATCAGAGCTTTGACACTTAAGAGCGCAAAGTGAATGGCTTCAAGTTTTCGCGATGTTTTCCTTTCTTTCTTAGAAAACCCATATACTACTACTGCCTTAAAATCTTTGGAAGACGACATGTTTCAAATCAAAAACTCAGTTAAAATTGAGGCATATGGACAGTCAACAAATGCATGGATTGTAGTGTTAAAAAATTTCCCACAATCTTTACAAGGACCATTAAAAAAAAGAACACCGGTCGAGATTTGGAATTGTGAAGTGAACTTCTTTCCTTCCATCACTCCAAGCAGAGACTCCTTTATTTTTATGACCCAATCCTCAGAGACTTTAAGGTCTTTAATCGTTTTTGGCAAATCTTACTCACCTCCTTATCATACAAAGACAATACATTTACTTTAACGTGCCAAGAACATGGAGGACGATGATAACCGCACGCTTTCATGAGAGGGTATTTAAATTTCCCGTGGCTAAATGAAGAATAAGATTTCTTCTGGAGGTCGTGGAAAGTAAGAATGCCTCCCATTAGTGCCTCACCTTCCAAGGTTATAGGGTCTTCATTTTTCTTGAAAAAAGCCTTTTTGTCCCTGTTTTGTTCGATAATATCTACCGTTGAACTTGAGTCAAAAGATATAGGGCAGACCCAAATAATTCTTTGGACAGCGGCCCAGTGGGAGATACAGATGAAAGAAGAGGATTGGAATTGACGGTACCCACCATTAAAAATGTATAAATAAACGGAGGAGTTTGAGACGACAGATCTCCACTCAAGGTCGGGCCTTGTGGACAAATCAATAAAACTTTTACATATATCTTAGGAATTACTCTTGATAAAACTACTAACCACCCCCTCGTTTTGAAAACTAAAAACAAACATATAAAAAAGTATTGTTTTAATTCAACAGTTCTGATAAGTTATGTATACATATACATAGTATACTATCTATCTATCTATCTATCTATCTATCTATCTATCTATCTATCTATCTATCTATCTATCTATCTATCTATCTATCATCTATCTATCTATCTATCTATTATCTATCTATCTATCTATCTATTCTATCTATCTATCTATCTATCTATCTATCTATCTATCTATCTATCTATCTATCTATCTATCTATCTATCTATCTATATCTATCTATCTATCTATCTATCTATCTATCTATCTATATATCTATCTATCTATCTATCTATCTATCTATCTATCTATCTATCTATCTATCTATCTATACCTATCTATCTATCTCTATCTATCTATCTATATCTATCTATCTATCTATCTATCTATCTATCTCTCTCTCTCTCTTTCTCTCTCTCTCTCTCTCTCTCTTCTATTATATATATATATATATATATATATATATATATATATATGTATATATTTATATATATGGATAATCAAAATGATTAATAAACAAAAAGTTTGGTTTCATAACAAAATCTTTGGACGCAAATTTGGGGGGATCAAACCTAAATCCCTTTGTTTACGGTCATTTAATTTCTAAAGACGCAACTTCTGCGGGGGTGCAAGTCTCAATATTTGGTTTCTATAATATCCCCTGAACTCGATAGTCGGCTAAGACTTGGATTAATATACAAACTATTTTAATTTTATTTTTTTGATTTTCCATTATTAACTGGAGATAGCTAATGCTTATTTATTTTGAAAGTAAACAATCAAAGAAATAAAAGGTTGCTACAAAGTCTATTAACTTCTAGGTATTCAAATATTAAAAAGTGTATCAATTAACTAATTACAAGAAGACATGTATATGAGAGGAAGAAGAGACATGAATGTAGCATAAGTAAATCTTAATATTTAAAATAATTGCCACCTCCTGCATCCCTCAAAACTAAATAAAGAAAAGAAAAAAGGAATTACTTTTATCCATCTTCAGATATTAATCACAATATTCTCATATCCCTTCATCCGTCACGAAACTGTCAAGATAGCTAATAGACTCTCCATCCTTGCATGATAAGATATACGATCTTACAAAATTGTTTCTTTAGGTAGAAAAAAGTAATAGAAGTATTTTTGTACGTCATTCAAAGTTTTCTTAAAAAGCAATAATATTGGAATGTTTATACATTTCCATTGCCAATCCCATCAACAGTTGGCTTTTCTACATTATACAAATTTTCACGTTTTAAATTCACTTTAGCAGCATTTAATTCATAAGCTGTGCATTTATTGCACTTAAAACATCACCGTTTACCTAAATAAAAGTAGAAAGTTAAAAACAAAACTGTCAATTGACCATTGATATAAAGAAAAATCTTTGGTTCCAAAAGAAGTAAACGGTCAATCATACCAAATCAGACGATCCAGTTATTATATCTTTACAATGATTTAGACAATAAATTAATCTTATATATCAACATTGCATCAGCGTATGATATAATATCTCTGCCGCCAAAAAAGTGATTCGTCACATCAGAGATACTTCTCGAGGGATGAAAACAGAGGAAATATAAGAATGCTCCAACAAAATTGGTATGTTTTAAATATTCTTTACGGCAAAATATGTAACTATGAATGTTTAAACCTGTTCACTTGTATTTAACGGCATTTATGTTATTACAAAGGTGGTACAGCCTTATTTTTCAATATATAAATTTATAAAATTTCTATTAAAGAGGTCATATATCTGAATTGTCACATTTACCAAAGGCTTAATATGTATTTTTAATTACACGAATTTTTTTTCTGTTTTTATGGAACACAATTTTTCCTTTTATATTTTTCCTTTTATATATTACATATTATTTTACTACTTTATTTATTACCCGCCAAAGGAGGTATTGTTTTCACTGGCGTTTGTGGTTTGTTTGTCAGAAGGATTACTCAAAAAAGTACTGAACAGATTCGAATGAAAACTTGGTGGAGTTGTTGAAATGCCAAAAGAAACAAGTGATTAAATTTTGAGATCTCTAAGTGCTTTTAATATGCAAAATGAGCAAAATAATAAATGAAATGGGGTCTCTATCAGGGAGTAGGAAATAACAAACGCTAAAAAAATACTCATTGACGTATTATTGTTCATATATCATCTCAGGACTATGTTAACCCAGTGACGTAGCTTAAACTTCTTCCTCTTCCGTCTAGAGTGCTCTTTTAATATGCAAAATGAGCTAAGAGAGAGGAAACAATGATTAGAGATAGAAAATCGGGCGTGTGAAAGGGAGAATGTTTGAAAGGGAATGTTGTGGGGATCGGCGGAGGTACACACTCTCGGAGTGTATATGCCTCTAGTTCTACTTGTATATATAATTATTTTAATAAAGGACCTTGTTGATGAGGGGGAAAAATAGATGACCTGTTTGAGACATCATAAAGATGAAGAGAAGATTTAAACTTCAACGGAGGTATGAAATCATAGGAAGGACAATATATAGTTCAACCTCATCTTTGCACTATTGAGATTTATCATTAATTTTTCCAAAATGAATGGTTTGACACTCAATAATTTAGTTATTAAAAATGCGAAACGGTAAAGGTCTTTCCATAAGTAAATACAATAACCAAGACAAAAGCACAAGGTGAAATAATACCTCGGAGGTTTGAATTTATGGCTCCAGCAACAAGTTTCCCCTAAACTATGTGACAGAATTGTTGTCAGAGAATACAACATATTTGACAGATATACATGTGAATATACAGACATGAAAATAGCACAAGGGGGAAAAAAATATATTATTTAGAGACAACTTGCCAAAAATATTTTTATGTATAAATGGAAAAAAAACTTTTGTCGTCTTTATATTTTTGCTCTTCAAGACAAAATATCTCCGAGTCTTAAATTGTGGATCCCAAATTGAGGGTTGCAAAATATGGAGTTTTTCCATTGAGATTCCACATTGTAACTTGAAGATAAAGTTGGTTTTTTTCCGCGGGTATTTTAAACATTTTCTTAAATTGTTTTATTATTTGTTGTTTCTTAAAGTTGATGGATTAAATATAGAAAAATACTTCAGAGAAAACTTTAGGATCAAAGATGTATTTTATAGGCAAATATTAATACTTGGGTTCTATTGTATTTGCTGCCTACTTTAACAGAAATTAAATTATTTTTAAGGATGTACTAATAAACTTGTTTACCTGTTGAAAGGGTTCATTTTATGATCAAATGCCTTTAGGCCTATTTGCTTCGATGTAATTACATCTGTGTGGATATGAATAAGAAACATTGCGTTAAAAGCATTCCAAGGAACATAGGATCTTCTTAATGAGATTGATCAGTATTGACCCTCCTCCTCTCTGGGGAGTCGAACCTGCGCCCTTAATATTGATGGTCGAGCATACTTTTGATTGATACACTCATTTTGGCACAAGAATGTCGTCCAGAGGGTTGAGGTTGCGTGGCAAATTTTAAAGTTGCAAAAGCTACCACTGTAAAAATAAGATATCCCATCATTTTAGAGTACTATTTATCGGCAGTTATGATGTAAGTCATGTTTCCCTTGGGCCTTTATGCCTTCACAGAAGAGACTGGAGGATACCTTCAAGAACATACTAAAACACAAATCAGAATTTTAAACTGCGAATAAGTTGAATATGCATGTAAAATAATAATAAATAAAATACCTTCAATATTGTTTCTTTGATTCGATATATTCAACATATTTATGATTATTTAAAGGAAATCACAGAGACTTGGTTCCTTATCATAAAGATGTCAAAAGCCTATTGGGAGTCATAAGGGTTGTTTTCTGGGAAGGCTTAAACGCCCAAGGGAGACAGGAATTACATCATAAGCTGCTGATAAATAACACCCTAAATGATGAGAGCCTCTTTCTGTCTTCTTGCTTTCTCTTATTTTTACAGTTGTAGCTTTTGCAATTGGAACTTTAAAATGATTATCACGCAACCTCAAACCCTTGGACGACATCTTGAAAAGTGCCCGGACTTTATGGAACAGTGGATATATGAGACAGCCAATCAAATCACTTATCCATAAAGTCCCCAAATGGACTTTATGGAGACAGATTTAGCGACATATATGTTCCAACTATCGGACACCCCAAATATCGGAGAGATCATTGTTACACTTGAGCAAAACAAGGAATAAAATGTGTAAAATAAGACATCAGAGGCCTTCTTTAATTAGCATTTGCTTAATAAATGTTGAAAAGGCTATACTATTTGATTGCATGTTCTTTAATCTCATTTTATAGTTATGATGAACGTAACGATAATATTGGGAGTTCGAACCGGAGGAGAAAAAAAAAGGTAAGGCAAGACAACGGAAAGAAACAAAGAAAATAACAAAAGCTTCTATTCGGATTCCTGGTCTCGTGACATGAATGGGGTTATTTGTTGGGATGCCACTGACTAATGTCAGGCGTCCCTGCACCCTGGTGGTAAAGGGTACATTTCAAATAAGATTTATGCTCCGTGATTGTCTTAGAGTACCTATGGCCTCCAACTATAACTTTGTAGACCCTTTCTTCCCAGTTGTATATTCAACTGGTATAATTGGAGCTGTAGGTCTATCAGGAAGTGGAGGATCGCGAAATTGTGCTGGAGGAATAAGTACGGAGGCCAACGGATCTTGGGAATTGCTCAATGACATTTTGAACGTTTTGGATCAATGGAATAATATATTTAAAAATATTAATGCGTCATGCTAATATAAAAGAGTTCGAACTAGTTGTCTTAGTAAATAATTCGCTGTCGTTATATGGTCCGTTTTTGGACTATATGGAGACATAAAATATATGGATACAAAGCTGTCTACTATAGTCCACTGTCTCCATAAAGTCCGGTTACCCGTTTTTATATGTATTATTATATTATTGAACAATTATTATAAATAAAAGTCAGAACTCCTGTTTTCACCATCATTTGATCTAATATACTTGTGCCCTCCTTATTAAATATATAACAAATAAGCTTCAATATTACTTATAAGAAATAATGGCCTCATCCTATATAAAGCATTAATATATAAGTTCGTCCTCATGGAACAAAAACCAATTATTACTTGACATGCATCATATTTGGCTTTCGTTCCCCTTCATGGCTGGGTAATAGTAAGAAACCATGCTATCAAGAGCCCTCAAAGCGCTATTAATGAATGTGCACCTAATTTTTGTAATTTAAAAAATGCTTTAAAAGTGCATGCATGATTCTTTTTTTTTTTGATGCTATGCAATATACCTATATTTTTCTTTTCTTCTCAAGGCTCTCTGTCGAAGGCAGCTTTATTAAATATGTTGCATGATGATGGAATGTTCGTTAAGGCTTATGATAATATTGTCAGGGGGGAGGATCCTAATATGATGTAATTTATTTTATTAATCATGCAGAGTTTCCATTTTTATGCACATGTTAACAAGGGAATAATATATTCCCTTGCCTTCACTTATTAAAACAAAATACAGTAGACCGTAATTGCATTACATGAGTATTAGGAAAAACGTCTAACTCAATAGTTTTGAAGTTTACTTTATCTTACAGAAAACTTGACTAATAAGAAATGTTTTTTAAAGGTTGTTATTTTTTAAAAATATGTTTGCATATAGGTATCAATATTCCATTTTAGCTCACAGGGTTCGATTGTAAATCACACAAAATATCTATGTATATATTATATATATAAGGTAAAGTAAAACAAAAGTCTTGATTATTTTTGGCAAAACACATTTATAGCATATTATCAATATTTTTGGATGATCCAATCAAAGCACTATTGATGCAATTAAAAAGTATTCCGGTTTCCCAACTCGTTAGACAAAGATTCCAAATCCTAAAATTCCCGTTCTCGGTCGCTTTTTTAAAAGAGATGTTATTGATTTAGAGGTATTACATATAAAAATATATATTAATAAACGTTATAGTTTAAAATTGAATCTCTAATCTAAAATCAAGTAGCAATATCTACTAAAATTACTTTTGTGATTATTATTTATTTTTTTAATATAATTTTGTTTATTTCATTCTTCTAGGGTATTACATTCCGTACGTTGCAAACGTACATTATATCAATTTTGTTCTATCAAACACATAATAAAAGCAATAAAGGAATACGCCCATAAGGCAAGAAATTAAGAGTAATAATAAAAATAAAGGAATTTAAAAGATCTGGTTGATAAAATAGTGGCAGCTTGATCTTCTCAGTCCACACGAAGGGAAAATAGATGTTTACATTTGTACTCCCTATTGTTGTCGTTTGACGCACTAAGACCGAATGATTACTTTTGTAATAATTTAAAAAAAATCGTAATCAAAGATACCGACATCATAAATAATGTCGCAAATAATAACAATAAATAGAAAGATTGAACATATTTATTTTTGTTTGTCTTTTGGCCATTTCCATTACTATCTCATAATCCGTTGTAGAAATTGGAGATGTCCAGCGGAGAAATACGGATAAAATAGTACCAGATTCTCCACCTATTTCCACGGAAGGGTATTGATAGTAGGGATCTTCACTGTAAAGGCCAGGTATCTTGCTGCCGTCGAAATCATAATCGCCCGAATGTCTTCCAGGTTGATTATTCTGTCCTGAGTTATATTTTCCGCAGGATTGCTTTGAATACTTGACAAAGTTACCTCCATAGCTCATGTTTTCGCTGGTGCTTCGAACTAAGTCCGAATATAATTATGGCCGTGACAATTCTTTTTCAACTCCTTTACGTTGACCCTGACAAATTCCCTTATGAAGAGGAGAACAGGAAAATTGACAAATATAAGAACAACTGAATTTAACAGTTGTCCACTTGTTCTAATAAAAAACCCAGACATTTAGCAGAAATCGGAAGCTGGGAGTTAACTCTTTTTTCCTCCATAGTTTTGGAGATAGGTATCAAAATTCATACTTCCAATACGCTTGGAGGTCTAGCTCTCTATATGCATATCACACACTTTCTCGGCTTCCTCTTTTGTTTTTCGTGAAAAGGACATCCTTAAGTGCCAAGGTATCGGTGGAAGATAATTCCTGCTGCTCTATTTAATGGAAAGAGAAATTTCCCACACTTAAACTAAATCGTGAACAATCCAAATTTCCTCTGATAAACCCTTCCTTCTAGTTCTTTTTGCCTGGGAGATTTTTGAAATGAAAATGGCTAGTTAATATATTGTTGAACTATGTCACACGAAGAAAAGGTGAAAAAAGTGGCATGCCTTTTCCAAATTATTTTTGTATGGTTGCTATTATAGAGGAAAATTCCATAATTCTTCGTTCGTAGCATCCGTCCCAAACATGAGTAAAAAGTATGCTGAAATTGACGAAATACAGCTCGCCATTCCTGGTCAGGATCAACGGATAAATCCATTATAGCTTTCTGGAAGATTTTAGGAATTATTTTATATAGCAGCGATAGTCCTGCTCCAATATGCGACCTTGGCTCTTCAAAAAGAGTCAATAACTCCTATGAAATAGCTCATTTAGCTTTCTTGTGAGATATCTTTTTCTGCAAGCCAGGAAGAGATGATGCTTTATACATGACGTAAAGAACGATGGAATAATTGTATAAGTCAATCCTTTTTGGGAGACTGAATTTTCTCTAACGTTGAATGTTGTGAGCCATAAGTTTTTTTCATATTCACCCAATTGAATTCCGAAGCTCCCTATGAAGTCCAAGAAATTCCTAGAATTTCCACTGTTTCCTTTTATGAGCATCCTACAATTACTTTATTTTGTCGTGGATTCCAGATACCAAGGGAAGAATTACAGAATTACCGTTTTCGTGCTTTTAATTTTCAGGCAAACCTCTTTTCATATTTCTGAAGGAGGTTGAGGAAAACTTCAATCCGCTTGAAAAGCTGTTTTTCTGATTGGCCTCTAATATAAGTGTAACGTCGTCGGCGTACGTATCTACAATATTTTTTTTGGTCCAAAATCTACTCCAAAACCTCTGTACTTCTTAGAGATAGCGTTGCTAAGGTTCATAATACTCCCAAGAAATAAAAGAGGTGAATAGGGCATCCTTGACGGCAAGTTCTCTTTAAAATAATAGGGTCATCTCTAGGACTCCATAGATATATAGTTGAGGAGCCGTTTAAAGAAGAGCTATCATTGGGTTTAAATATTCTTTTGGTAGAATTTTTTTAATGGTACTAAAAATATGGTCGTGTTTAATGGTATGAAAAGCTTTTTTTAAATATATAGTCCATATGTCCTTTTTTATTGAACAACTCCATAGAGGTTTAAATAATTCGAGATGTTTACTAAATTTTTGTCCCTTCAGGTATAATATTTTGTTTCACTTCCAGTTTTGCGTTTAAATAGGTTTCCTTGGTTGCTAACACTCCAGCTAAAATAAATATAGCTTTGTTCAGTAGAATTATTAAATCCGTTACTGCATCCTTTTAGGCATAAAAGTGATTCTTAATCGAATTAAGAAGTTTCCATGGGGGACTTCCCTAATTCAAACAAGGTATGGGGCAAATCTGTATATGCATTTTCTCAAAATACAAACAACCAATACCATCCGGTCCTGCAGATTTTCCGTCCC
>CP045899.1:4324649-4340527 GCA_013387185.1 Caligus rogercresseyi
CATACATATATATATATATATGCTATATATATATATAAAGTTATAGAGAGTGCAATATAACCCTCGATAGTTATTTTTACAGTAATGTCATAACACTCCCTCATTTAGGATAAAACATAAGTTTCGCTCATTCTTTCTTATTTTTCTAAGTTCTGGTAGCAATAGTGATTATTCCTCTTTTTCAAATATACATTTTTTTTCTTTGAGTTGTAGGAGTTCCTTATTAGTTAATATCAGTAGATGGGAATAGAAAGATCCATTCAAAGGAATCGACAATGACGTCACATGAAAATGCCATAAAGAGTATATGACTAGTATTTCGAGGGATGCATCTTCTCTCTGAATTGATAGGCACACTTCAACAACGTCGAGTGAAGTGATACGTTTATCATAATAAAACTTCTATTTTAATAATATCCTCTCATCTTTTTCAACAAATCACCACCTTCAAAAAGTACCATCTTTTCTCTATCTCTACTCAAAACAAGAATGATCCTAACGCGAGTTATATGATTAAAATTAATACTAAAAATATATGTATTTGTAGTGACCCTTATAAAAAGTTCAAAACATAGAGACTAAAACAAGGGCATACAAAAGTATGTTTTACAGATTAAATCAGGTTCAAGCACGTATTCTGATATACACTGCTTCTTGACAGTGATTTATGAAAAACGAGAGAAAATGAAATAAATCAAAAGCAATATAAAATTTACAAATGGGACAAAACTATGGGACATTTACCCGCAGAGAGGCTTCACCTCTGTTCACAAAAAACACGAAAAAATAACTATAAATCATAACTATAAACTTTTGTTGTATGCATTAAATTTATGTGTGCTCGTCCATCAAGGCGACAGTTTGCTTTCAGATTAGAAGCAATAAACTTTTTTATCAAACTCAGCAAATAGATCCAGTGTTCGATGGACTAAATTTATTATCATGAGACTAAGAGTGTAATGCAATTTTGACTCGTTTTTTTATAGGTCTTATTTCATTTGTACAGAAGATACAAAGTAAAAAAGGCAGTAGAACTGTGTATAAAAATAATACATAAATACACATTATAGTTTAAAATTAGACTACTATCAGAAGACTAGCTACAATAAGGACACAACAAAGCGTTAAAAAGTTTCACAATATATATACTAAATTTTGTTGACACGTTACAAGACATAATATAAAATAACATTTAAACAAAAAACAACAATAATTTAAAACTTTCGGTTGTATATTAAAAATACTGTTTAACAAATTTCTTTAGATGGCTAAAATATCTGAAGGAGTTCAGCAAACTGAATTCACCAAGTCGATGGCGTAGTTCCATGAAGACCGCTTTGCTCGGGGATTTTGAGGTCAAAAATGGTGTATCTCGCCGAAGCCGAGATTAAAATGCCCCTCAGATCTTCTCGAAGTAGAACTCCCCAGACATCAACTACAACTAATCAGAGCTTTGACACTTAAGAGCGCAAAGTGAATGGCTTCAAGTTTTCGCGATGTTTTCCTTTCTTTCTTAGAAAACCCATATACTACTACTGCCTTAAAATCTTTGGAAGACGACATGTTTCAAATCAAAAACTCAGTTAAATTGAGGCATATGGACAGTCAACAAATGCATGGATTGTAGTGTTAAAAATTTCCCACATCTTTACAAGGACCATTAAAAAAAGAACACCGGTCGAGATTTGGAATTGCGAAGTGAACTTCTTTCCTTCCATCACTCCATGCAGAGACTCCTTTATTTTTATGACCCAATCCTCAGAGACTTTAAGGTCTTTAATCGTTTTTTGGCAAATCTTACTCACCTCCTTATCATACAAAGACAATACATTTACTTTAACGTGCCAAGGACATGGAGGACGATGATAACCGCACGCTTTCATGATTTAAATTCCCGTGGCTAATGAAATAAGATTTCTTCTGGAGGTCGTGGAAAGTAAGAATGCCTCCCATTAGTGCCTCACCTTCCAAGGTTATAGGGTCTTCATTTTTCTTGAAAAAAACCTTTTTGTCCCTGTTTTGTTCGATAACATCTACCGTTGAACTTGAGTCAAAAGATATAGGGCAGACCCAAATAATTCTTTGGACAGCGGCCCAAGGGGAGATACAGATGAAAGAGAGGATTGGAATTGACGGTACCCACCATTAAAATGTATAAACGGAGGAGTTTGAGACGACAGATCTCCACTCAAGGTCGGCCTTGTGGCCAAATCAATTAAAACTTTACATATATCTTAGGAATTACTCTTGATAAAACTACTAAACCACCCCCTCGTTTTGAAAACTAAAACAAACATATAAAAAAGTATTGTTTTAATTCAACAGTTTCTGATAAGTTATGTATACATAATACATAGTATATCTATCTATCTATCTATCTATCTATCTATCTCCTCTCTCTCTCTCTCTCTATATATATATATATATCTATGTATATATTATATATATGGATAATCAATGATTAATAAAGAAAAAGTTTGGTTTCATAACAAATCTTTGGACGCAATTTGGGGGGGATCAAACCTAAATCCCTTGTTTACGGTCATTTAATTTCTAAAGACGCAACTTCTGCGGGGGTGCAAGTCTCAATATTGGTTTTCTATAATATCCCTGAACTCGATAGTCGCTAAGACTTGGATTATATACAAACTATTTTAATTTTATTTTTTTGATTTTCCATTATTAACTGGAGATAGCTAAGCTTATTTATTTGAAAGTAAACAATCAAAGAAATAAAAAGGTTGCTACAAAGTCTATTAACTTCTAGTATTCAAATATTAAAAAAGTGTATCAATTAACTAATTACAAGAAGACATGTATATGAGAGGAAGAAGAGAATGAATGTAGCATAAGTAATATCTTAATATTTAAAATAATTGCCACCTCCTGCATCCCTCAAAACTAAATAAAGAAAAGAAAAAGGAATTACTTTTATCCATCTTCAGATATTAATTCACAATATTCTTCATATCCTTCATCCGTCACAAAACTGTCAAGATAGCTTAATAGACTCTCCATCCTTGCATGATAAGATAATACGATCTTACAAAATTGTTTCTTTAGGTAGAAAAAAGTAATAGAATGTATTTTTGTACGTCATTCAAAGTTTTCTTAAAAAGCAATAATTTAGATTGCTTATACATTTCCAATCCCATCAACAGTTGGCTTTTCTACATTTATACAAATTTTCACGTTTTAAATTCACTTTAGAAGCATTTAATTCATAAGCTGTGCCTTATTGCACTTAAAAACATCACCGTTTTACCTAATAAAAGATAGAAAGTTAAAACAAAACTGTCAATGACAATTGATATAAAGAAATCTCTTTGGTTCCAAAAGAAGTAAACGGTCACTCATACCAAATCAGACGATCCAGTTATTACCTCTTTACAATGATTTAGACAATAAATTAATCTTATATATCAACATTGCATCAGCGTACTGATATACATATCTCTGCCGCCAAAAAAGTGATTCGTCACATCAGAGATACTTCCTCGAGGGATGAAACAGAGGAAATATTAGAATGCTCCAACAAAATTGGTATGTTTTTAAATATTCTTTACGGCCAAAATATGTAACTATGAATGTTTAAACCTGTTCACTTGTATTTAACGACATTTATGTTATTAAAAAGGTGGTACAGCCTTATTTTTCAATATATAAATTTATTAAATTTTCTATTAAAGAGGTCATATATTCTGAATTGTCACATTTACCAAAGGCTTAATATGTATTTTTAATTTACTCGAATTTTTTTTCTGTTTTTATGGAACACAATTTTTCCTTTTATATTTTCCTTTTATATATTACATATTATTTTACTACTTTATTTATTACCTCCGCCGAAGGAGGTATTGTTTTCACTGGCGTTTGTTGGTTGTTGGTTTGTTTGTCAGAGGATACTCAAAAGTACTGAACAGATTCGAATGAAACTTGTGGAGTTGTTGAAAATGCCAAAAGGAACAGTGATTAAATTTTGAGATCTCTAAGTGCTTTTTAATATGCAAAATGAGCAAATAATAAATGAAATGGGGTCTCTATTCAGGGAGTAGGAAAGAACAAAACGCTAAAAAAATACTCATTGACGTATTATTGTTCATATATCATCTCAGGACTATGTTAACCCAGTGACGTAGCTTAAACTTCTTCCTCTTCCCGTCTCTGAGTGCTCTTTTAATATGCAAATGAGCTAAGAGAGAGGAAACAATGATTAGAGATAGAAAATCGGGCGTGTGAAAGGGAGAATGTTTGAAAGGGAATGTTGTGGGGATCGGCGGAGGTACACACTCTCGGAGTGTATATATGCCTCTAGTTCTACTTGTATATATAATTTATTTTAATAAAGACCTTGTTGATGAGGGGGAAAAATAGATTACCTGTTTGAGACAATCATAAAGATGAAGAGAAGATTTAAACTTCAACGGAGGAATGAAATCATAGGAAGGACAATATATAGTTCAACCTCACCTTTGCACTATTGAGATTTATCATTAATTTTTTCAAAATGAATGGTTTGACACTCAATAATTAGTTATAAAATGCGAAACGGTAAAGGTCTTTCCATTAAGTAAATACAATAACCAAAACAAAAGCACAAGGTGAAATAATACCTCGGAGGTTTGAATTTATGGCTCCAGCAACAAAGTTTCCCCTAAACTATGTGACAGAATTGTTGTCAGAGAATACAACATATTTGACAGATATACATGTGAATATACAGACATGAAAATAGCACAAGAGGGAAAAAAATATATTTATTTAGAGACAACTTGCCAAAAATATTTTTATGTATAAATGGAAAAAAAACTTTTGTCGTCTATATATTTTTGCTCTACAAGAGAATTTCTGAGTCTTAAATTGTGGATCCCAAATTGAGGGTTGCAAAATATGGAGTTTTTCCATTGAAGATTCCACATTTAACTGAAGATAAAGTGGTTTTTTTCCGCGGGTATTTTTAAACATTTTCTTAAATTGTTTTATTATTTTTGTTTCCTTAAAAGTTGATGGATTAAATATAGAAAAAATACTTCAGAGAAAATTTAGGATCAAAGATGTATTTTATAGGCAAATATTAATACTTGGTTTCTATTGTATTTGCTGCCTACTTTAACAGAAATTAAATTATTTTTTAAGGATGTACTAATAAACTTGTTTACCTGTTGAAAGGGTTCATTTTATGATCAAATACCTTTAGGCCTATTTGCTTCGATGTAATTACATCTGTGTGGATATGAATAAGAAACATTGCGTTGAAAGCATTCCAAGGAACATAGGATCTTCTTAATGAGATTGGATCAGTATTGACCCTCCCCTCTCTGGGGAGTCGAACCTGCGCCTTAATATTGATGGTGAGCATGCTTTGATTGATACACTCATTTTGGCACAAGAATGTCGTCCAGAGGGTTGAGGTGCGTGGCAAATTTTAAAGTTGCAAAAGCTACCACTGTAAAAATAAGATATCCCATCATTTAGAGTACTATTTATCGGCAGTTTATGATGTAAGTCATGTTCCCTTGGGCCTTTATGCCTTCACAGAAGAGACTGGAGGATACCTTCAATAATATACTAAAACACAAATCAGAATTTAAAACTGCGAATAAGTTGAATATGCATGTAAAATAATAATAAATGAATACCTTCAATATTTGTTTCTTTGATTCGATATATTTCAACATAGTTATGATTTATTTAAAGGAAATCACAGAGACTTGGTTCCTTATCACTAAAGATGTCAAGAGCCTATTGGGAGTCATACGGGTTGTTTTTCTGTGAAGGCTTAAACGCCAAGGGAGACAGGAATTACATCATAAGTTGCTGATAAATAACACCCTAAATGATGAGAGCCTCTTTCTGTCTTCTTTGCTTTCTCTTATTTTTACAGTTGTAGCTTTTGCAATTGGAACTTTAAAATGCTTATCACGCACCTCAACCCTCAGGACGACATTCTTGAAAAGTGCCTTCGTTTTTATATGTAGTATATTATTATTGAACAATTATTATAAATAAAAGCTCAGAACTCTGTTTTCGCCATCATTTTGATCTGCTATAACTTGTGCCCTCCTTATTAAAAATATAACAAAATAGGCTTCAATATTACTTATAGAAATAATGGCCTCATCCTATATAAAGCATTAACATATAAGTTCGTCCTCATGGAACAAAACCAATTATTACTTGACATGCATCATATTTTGGCTTTCGTTCCCCTTCATGGCTGGGTAATAGTAAGAAACCATGCTATCAAGAGCCCTCAAAGCGCTATTAATGAATGTGCACCTAATTTTTGTAATTTAAAAAATGCTTTAAAAGTGCATGCAATGATTCTTTTTTTTGATGCTATGCAATATACCTATATTTTTTCTTTCTTCTCAAGGCTCTCTGTCGAAGGCAGCTTTATTAAATATGTTGCATGATGATGGAAATGTTCGTTAAGGCTTATGATAATATTGTCAGGGGGGAGGATCCTAATATGATGTAATTTATTTTATTTATCATGCAGAGTTTCCATTTTTATGCACATGTTAACAAGGGAATAATATTATTCCCTTGCCTTCACTTATTAAAACAAAATACAGTAGACCGTAATTGCATTACATGAGTATGAGGAACAACGTCTAACTCAATAGTTTTGAAGTTTACTTTATCTTACAGAAAACTTGACTAATAAGAAATGTTTTTTAAAAGGTTGTTAATTTTTTAAATAATGTTTGCATATAGGTATCAATATTCCATTTTTAGCTCACAGTGTTCGATTGTAAAGCACCACAAATATATATGTATATATATATATAAGGTAAAGTAAAACACAAGTCTTGATTATTTTTTTGGCCAGCACATTTATAGCAATTATCAATATTTATCAATATTTTTGGATGATCCAATCAAAGCACTATTGATGCAATTAAAAAGTATTCGGTTTCGCCAACTCGTTAGACAAAGATTCCAAATCCTAAAATTCCCGTTCTCGGTCGCTTTTTTAAAAGAGATGTTATTGATTTAGAGGTATTACATATAAAAATATATATTAATAAACGGTATAGTTTAAAATTGAATCTCTAATCTAAAATCAAGTAGCAATATCTAAAAAATTACTTTTGTAATTAATTTAAAAAATCGTAATCAAAGATACCGACATCATAATAATGTCGCAAATAATAACAATAAATAGAAAGATTGAACATATTTATTTTGTTTGTCTTTTGGCCAATTTCCTATACTATCTCATAATCCGTTGTAGAAATTGGAGATGTCCAGCGGAGAAATACGGATAAAATAGTACCAGATTCTCCACCTATTTCCACGGAAGGGTATTGATAGTAGGGATCTTCACTGTAAAGGCCAGGTATCTTGCTGCCGTCGAAATCATAATCGCCCGAATGTCTTCCAGGTTGATTATTCTGTCCTGAGTTATATTCTCCGCAGGATTGCTTTGAATACTTGACAAAGTTACCTCCATAGCTCATGTTTTCGCTGGTGCTTCGAACTAAGTCCGAATATAATTATGGCCGTGACAATTCTTTTTTCAACTCCTTTACGTTGACCCTGACAAATTCCCTTATGAAGAGGAGAACAGGAAAATTGACAAATATAAGAACAACTGATTTAACAGTTGTTCACTTGTTCTAATAAAAAAACCCAGACATTTAGCAGAAATCGGAAGCTGGGAGTTAACTCTTTTTTCCTCCATAGTTTTGGAGATAGGTATCAAATTCATTACTTCCAATACGCTTGGAGGTCTAGCTCTCTCATATGTATATCACACACTTTCTCGGCTTCCTCTTTTGTTTTTTGTGAAAAGGACATCCTTAAGTGCCAAGGTATCGGTGGAAGATAATTCCCTGTTGCTCTATTAATGGAAAGAGAAATTTCCCACACTTAAACTAAATCGTGAACAATCCAAATTTCCCCTGATAAACCCTTCTATTCTAGTTATTTTGCCCTGGGAGATTTTTGAAATGAAATGGCTAGTTAATATATTGTTGAACTATGTCACACGTAGAAGAAGGTGAAAAAGTGGCATGCCTTTCCAAATTTTTTCTTTGTATGGTTGCTATTATAGAGGAAAATTCCATAATTTCTTCGTTCGTAGCATCCGTCCCAAACATGAGTAAAAAGTATGCTGAAATTGACGAAAATACAGCTCGCCATTCCTGGTCAGGATTAACGGATAAATCCATTATAGCTTTCTGGAAGATTTTAGGAATTATTTATATAGCAGCGATAGTCCTCCTCCGATAGGCGATCTTGGCCTCTTCAAAGACATCAAATAACTCCTATGAAATAGCTCATATTAGCTTTCTTGTGAGATATCTTTTCTGCAAGCCAAGGAAGAGATGATGCTTATACATGACGTAAAGAACGATGGAATAATTGTAATAAGTCAATCCTTTTTTGGAGACTGAATTTTCTTTAACGTTGAATGTTGTGAGCCATAAGTTTTTTTTCATATTCACCCAATTGAATTCCGAAGTTCCTTATGAAGTCCAAGAAATTCCTAGAATTTCCACTGTTTCCTTTACTGAGCATCCTACAATTACTTTATTTTGTCGTGGATTCCAGATACCAAAGGGAAGAATTACCGTTATCTTGCTTTTAATTTTCAGGCCAAACCTCTTTTCATATTTCTGAAGGAGGTTGAGTACAACTTCAATCCGCTTGAAAAGCTGTTTTTCTGATTTTGCCTCTAACATAAGTGTAACGTCGTCGGCGTACGTATCTACAATATTTTTTTGGTCCAAAATCTACTCCAAAGCCTCTGTACTTCTTAGAGATAGCGTTGTTAAGGTTCATAATACTCCCAAGAAATAAAAGAGGTGACATAGGGCATCCTTGACGGCAAGTTCTCTTTAAAATTCATCTTCTAGGACTTCCATAGATATAGTTGAGGAGCCGTTATAAAGAAGAGCTATAATTGGGATTAAATATCTTTTGGTAGAATTTTTTAATGGTACTAAAAATATGGTCGTGTTAATGGTATGAAAAGCTTTTTTTAAATATATAGCTCCATATGTCCTTTTTTTATTGAACAACTCCATAGAGGTTTAAATAATTCGAGATGTTTCATAAAATTTTGTCCCCTTCAGATATGATATTTTTGTTTCCCTTCCAGTTTTGCGTTAAAATAGGTTTCACTTTGGTTGCTAACACTCCAGCTAAAATTATATAGCTTTTGTTCAGTAGAATTATTAATCCGTTACTGCATCTTTTTAGGCACTAAAGTGATTCTTAATCGAATTAAGAAGTTTCCATGGGGGACTTCCCTAATTCAACCAGGTATGGGGCAATCTCGTATATGTATTTCTCAAAAACCAAACAACCAATACCATCCGGTCCTGCAGATTTTCCGTCCCCAAAATGTTTCTTATGTATTGAGAAATTGCATATTTGGTAAAAATATTATATTGTTTCCCCGCTTTTGGCTTAGGAAAGTGTGATCTGGCACCACTGTTCTTTGCTATCTAACATATTTTTTCTTCTTTTCTTCGAAAAACAACGCTATACAGATTACATATTAAATAAATAGGGCAGTCTCCATATTAATAAGCGCCACTTTTAGCATTATAATGATTAATCAAAACTATGAAGGTTTCAAGGAGGTCGATCACACAGAGCTTCCCTTTTGAGAGGCATGCTTGCATCCTCAACAATGAGAGTTGAAACTCTTTATATCAGTTTATATGTTCTTAACGAAATGCGAGATGAAGCCGAAAGATCATTTTTCAGTGTCAGAGTCTTAAAAATTACTTTAAGGTTAGTTATATGCGTCACAAGTAACTGACACAGTAGAAAAATCAATATTTCAACAACAATGTACACTTGCTGTTAGTTTTGATTGCACAGGTGCATTTGATTATCTGCAATTTCAATCAGCAGATTTGGCAATGGACAAACTGGGAATCCCGGAAAACATACAATCCTGGTATAAAGGTCTTCTCTGTACTCGAACTGTTGCAGCTGAGTTGAAAGGTGACAAAATTTGCATCACTCCAAGGCGCGGAAGTCCTCAGGGAGGAGTTCTTTCACCATTGATATGGAATATCGTCATGGATTCACTGCTGACAAAATTCCAGAAAGGACCAGTAAGGGCAGTGGGTTATGCTGATGATATTATTCTATTAATAAGTGGAAAACATCCCCCACTCTAGTCAACAAAATGCAAGAAGCTATTAACAAGGTCCTTGAATGGGGTAGAATGAATGGTCTGACCTTTAACCCAGCAAAATCTAGTGCCATTGTTTTCTCAAAAGCCTACAAATTGAGATCTAGACACTTTCCACATTTGGAAATGAACGACAAAAAGATAAATTATTCAACACAAATTAGGTACTTAGGTGTGGTTTTCGATCAAAGTTTCAACTGGATGGAACACCTTAAAGACAAGGCTGCCAAGGTAGCTCGTCTATGGAACATGACAAAGGCAGTGATAGGCCAAAAATGGGGACTAACACCAGAAAAAATGCTCTGGCTATATGAAGCAATGGCCAGACCAATTATTTCCTATGGGTGCCTCATATGGGGACATTCAATTGCTAAAAAGAAATGTGCAATTAAAATATTAAATACCATTCAGAGAAAAGTACTTTTAGCAATGACCCAAACGCTTCGATCAACCCCAACAGCAGGTATGGAAGCTGTCTTGGGCATAATTCCTCTCGACTTGTTCTTCCAAGCCCAGGCTACAAAATCAAGGTGGAGAACTAAACACTTCCTCCAAGACACTTGGGATGGAATTGGTGACCTTCCCAAACGTCGTGGCCACCGTTTCTCGAGTGATAAACTACTTACTCAACTACAGTTAAATCAATCCAGTGATTACATCAAAGGTAGTCGCACATGGATAAATAACCAAGAAGTCAACAAACCTGACATTGTTATATACACAGATGGATCCAAAGATGAAAATGGCAATACTGGTGCTGGCTGGGCTATTACCCGAGGTGATACATCACTCCTTTGTATCATTAAATAAAGAAGCTACAGTTTTCCAAGCGGAAGTCTTTGCTATTGCACAATCAATAGAAACGCTCACTCGAATGGAAAAACCATCAGCAAACGTTGTAATACGATCGGATTCTCAATCAGCTATTGCAGCTATCCTAAACCCATTCACCAAGAGTGACGTAGTCAAAAGATGCCAAAAAATTATGCATGAAGTGAAAAAAGAAAAAAAGATACACTTAGATTGGTGCAAAGGCCATTCTGATGTCACAGGAAACGAATTTGCAGATTGTCTAGCAAAGAGTGGCACAGAAAGTCAAAACAGGAAAATTGTAGGAACATCACCAAGCTACATCAAGAAAAAAGTAAATGACTTCTTTTATGCTGCCTGGTGTAACAGATACAAAAAAGACCAAAGTATGAAACATACTCATCTAATGTTAGAAAAGCCTCAACAAAAGATTGTCAAATATGAACGAGAAAACCTTAAACTTATAGTTCAAGCTTACACCGGCCATGGACCTTTCCTCGCTCACTTAAGCAAATGGAAAAAGTCAACTGATGGAATGTGTAACGTCTGCATGGAAGAGACTCAGAGTGCAGATCATCTTATCAACAGATGTCCAGCACTATCGTATGAAAGGCATGATTCATCGCAAGAAGAAGATGAAGTACTTCGTATTTTAAAATTAATGAAATGTAAAAAAATGAAAAAAATTATTGAAGAAAACTATACTATAAACTAGAACTAACATTTACTGTTGTAGCGCATATACCCCTTTGTGTGGTCGCGCTCTTTATTTTATGCATGTATTGTACTATTATATTATGTCTTTGTAATATTATATGTATATATGTATGTATACGGTATACAGTAATAAACCTTTAAACTAAAAAAAAAAGTTATATGCGTCGGATTAAAACAAAAACAAACTATTATATGACAGCCACAAAACTCTATAATTTCTACAACGGATTATGAGACAATATAGGAAATTTGCCAAAAGCCAAACAAAGTAAATATATTCAATCTTTGTATTTTTTATTATTATTTGCGACATTATTTATTATGCCTGTATTTTTTATTACAATTTCGTTTCCTTAATGTTTTTAATAATTAATTTTTAAATATATATATATATTAATATTAATATAGGTATATAAATGTATTTTTGAACGTAGCAATAACTAATTTGCTGATATACGCCCTTTTGGCGTGCTCCTCAGTAAACTTTATTTTTTATTCAAGTATAGCAGGATCTTCTCGGTCTCAACCCAGAATGAACCTCAAACATGTGATTAAGCCCCACTCGATTATACATATAGTTAATGGAACCAAAGAAAAATAAAAAGGTGATGAAGTCAGTCAAAAGAGGTCCAAAGTATTGTTCTATCCCCTGTCGATCCCTCAAAATAAATAAATAATTTCATTTATAGCCTTTAAGACTATAAACAATATCATTTATAGCCTTTAAAACTATAATACATCATTACAATATATAAAATATTTGTTTAATTATCTTGATAATCTTTTAGATTTTTACAGCATTGTGTATTTTGCATCTAAAGTTGTCATAGTAAAATAACATTTTATGAAGGCTGGGATTATATTCAACCCAATTGACATATTGTAAGTCAAAGGTCACTAATTCTAACTATTCTACACAATAAAATTAACAAAAAAGATAAAAACTCACAATAGGCAACCAAAAATCAGATATCATAGCCAATTTACATACCTGAAATACGGTATGATAACACTATGTAACAGGATTTCGCCCCCAGGCTGAAATTCCTAATTTGAGTCCTATTTTTTACGTAGATTCCAAAAATGCCACTTAAAATATCGTCCGAAAAAAGGTTTGGACTTTAATGGCCTTTTATGAAAATCAGAATTTTCATCATTTTTTATAGTTCACGCCCATTTCGTACAAAGTAAGAATAACCTCAAATGTCAGTGTATTTATTTTTCTAGTATGTCCGTGCTTTAAAATCAGTTTATTATAATTTCAATATCTTTCGTACTATTCGAAAAGAAGGCTTATATTTCCAAAAGTTGATAATTTTTTAGTGTTCTATTTAAGCGACTATATAATTTTTGTTTCAAGTTTATCGACTATAATTGATATGTTATATATTTTTGTATATGCCAATGCATTTCAGAGCAGTTTTTATAATTTCGATATCTGGGATGAAAGTAAGGAAAATATCATTTTAGTTGGCTAAGATTTAATTTTGATCATATTAAATAAATACATTTTCGTTGAGATTGCGTTGACTATAATTGTGATTTGTTACGTAAAAAAAACATGTTTGCCTTTTTATTTGCAAGTTCCTTAAATAATTTGAATATTTGGAGAGGTACTGTGATTTGGAAAATGAGATTCAGATTATTTAAGAAACTCTTAGAGAATTCCTTCAAATAAAAAGGCAAACGTGTTTTTTCTCTTCGTAACAAATCACAATTATAGTTAACGCACCTTAACGAAAATGTATTTATTTAATATGATCAATATTAAATCTTGGCTTTTTATAATTTTTTTAAATTATAAGTGGCGTTTTTGGAATCTACGTAAAAAATGGGAGTCAAATTAGGAATTTCAGTGTACTTATATAGTGTATATATGTGCGGTTTTAATTAAATAGATAAAGTATCCCATAATATTCACTCTATGTGTACAAAAGAGAAAATTATATTCTCTGGTGATTGTAAGTCTCTCTCGGTTTTCATTTGAACAAACTGTTACTTCCTTTTTAAGTAGCTTGACTAAGAAAGTACTTATTTCAACAGCATGTTTTTCTTTTAAAAAACTTTTTTCCCTCCCTCCCCTCCAGTTGTTACTTTACTGCGTTTGTTTTTGTTTTAAAAATACACAAACCAAATATTTTTCTTAACCAGAGGCATTTTTTTATCCGAACAAACATAATTCCACAGCATTTTGACTTTTGTATTAATTCTCTTCTTAAATACGCAAAAATAAAGTAAACATTATCTTTCTCTTCTTGTTATTAGGCATAATACGCAATTTAAAAAGATTTTTCTCCTTAAAGACCGCACGCTTTTCGTGTGTGTGTGCAAGTAGTTATTTAGGGGCTTTTAAAACCTGACATAGTATTTAAAAAAAGGATTTTGTGTGTAGCATTTCAAAATACATTTTTTGCGGTTGTTCTTTTTTCGTGGAGGCTTATTTTTATTTAAAAAAGGAATTAAATTTTCCTTACTATTTTTCTTTCTCAATCTGAAGTAGTTATATACAAAATATGATTAATATAATTGATGATAATTAATGTCTAGAGCATACGTCATAATGTGTAT
Source organism: Caligus rogercresseyi (assembly GCA_013387185.1). Classification (NCBI taxonomy): domain Eukaryota; kingdom Metazoa; phylum Arthropoda; class Copepoda; order Siphonostomatoida; family Caligidae; genus Caligus; species Caligus rogercresseyi. Next base: position 4,338,907 of record CP045899.1, read on the forward strand.
GCATGCTTACACTTTAATAACAAGAAATATCATAAAATATAAATGAACATTAAGAATTATATATTTAATTAAAAAATTCACAGTCACATTTTGCCTAGTGCGATAGCTAAGTGCGTTAAGGCGTGTTCAACTCTTGATGTTGAGGGCGCAGGTTCGAATACTTCCGAGAGGGGAAAGTCAGTTATTTGGGCAACCTCAATGATGAGATCCTAGGTTCGATAGACTAATTTTAATGCTATAAATATTTATTTATTTTCAGTCAGATGCAATTCTATCGAACTAATCATCAAAAAACCCGTATCAGATAAAATATTTTATTGTTAAATATAATCTATACTAAAACTCTAGATAACTTATTGAATAAAAAGTATTTTTGACAGTTGCATTAAAAATACGAATAAACATAGGTATATAAATATAATTACTGTCAAGAAATTATAACCTCATATACAAGAATGAAGCAAAATTTATATATTCTGTAAAAATAACTGATGAATCCTTAGAACTTTCTTCAAACGTTTCATATATAATGCTGAACGAGATGGCACAAATCAAATAATATAAATCTGCCTATTTCTAAGAGGAGATCCTGAGAGGGAATTTTATTTGAGAGAGCCGAGTAACGCGCTGCAGCTCCCATAATGCACTTCGACAATTAACAAACTAACTTCGACTGAGCTTTTACGTCCCCAGGATCTCCGTGAAATTATCTTGGCAGCCGCCGCCAGATATGGAGCTTTCACTCTCAAAATCCCCTCCGTAACCCACAACTCGTGGACTCTCGCTTCGAGGAAATCATGTATTTCCCAACAAAGTATATAAGCTATATTAAGTTCATTAAGAAGTTATTAAAATTTTATAGGTACATGAATTTTTATGTATGTTATAGTCTTTCAATTCAACGCTAAGTTTCATTATTTTAATGCTAATTTTAGTTTGTTATTTAGAGCTATTGAAGGAATCAGCTGTCTATATCTCTATGGTTTTTTTCATATTATATTTAATTAGTATTTTTCTTCCCTACAGGCATATTTTGAATCAATTAGTCGTATAATTTATTTCGTGCTGGATGATAATCCATTGTAATTAGTGCATTTACTTTTTATAGATATTTGTGTTTAACGAGTGCACTATTTAGATAGATATATATCACAAAAGAGAAACTTAGTGCATTTTTATCAAGAACGATCACACAATTTGCATAATCTGAGAAGGGATAATCTCTTCTATAAATCCATTAGTTTCTAAAGCTCTTTAAACCATTATGATGGTTTTTTAGAGACCAATAATTATTAACTGAAAATCATTAAAATCCTTTGCATTTATGCATGTAGGCATGACCGATATCTTTAATATCTTGTTATTATTTCATCTGCAGAACGTGTGCAAGGGAAATTCAAGACGATTTAGCATGAATGAAGGAGGAGGAGGGAGAATTGTGAGAATTGATAAAGAAAGATGTGCAGATGAAAGTAAAGCTGAATTAATATGACTAATAATATATACTCGCATATTTGGGCGCCTAAATAAATAGTTAAATTACATAAGTTTCTTTAAAAAAATTACATGGATTTTGTTTTGTACAAACATTCCTCATAAAAAGTTTGACTTTATACAAAGA
>CP045899.1:4340627-4357470 GCA_013387185.1 Caligus rogercresseyi
CCCCTTTCAAAAATATTTATTAGCGTTTTAAAATCATCTATAGAAAATTTGGTCCGTATCTAACGCCCATTATCAAGAAATCGTAGAAAACGTTTTTTTCTGCTCAAAATAACATATGAAAACGAATTTTCCGGATTAACCAAGGTTCTAAAACAAGGCTTGATATTATATCCCAAAAATTTGGTATTTGCAAAGCAAAACTTGGGACCGAAAAATGAGAGTAATAAATATAACAATTTTCTTTCTTACTTTTAAATAAATTTTTTAGAAACTCGGAAAGCCATGAATTTTTATTCCCCCCACCTCTCTGGGCGTTCTAAACGTGACCCCCTTTTTAACTTATTATACTTCAAAGGATTTGAAACACTCATGTGTGTGTGTGTGTGTAAAGCTCTTACCATCTTGTTTATATTTTTACTTACGCAAACATTTTGGTTTAAACTATTTATATGGTGAAGGATTTAAATGTAAATAAAGAAAAAACACACACATGTTTTTTCCTTTATTTTTTAGCATCACTCATGCATTCAATCTTTTTTTCACTTAGTTTTTACAAATGTTTGATGTTTTACAGTATCATCTTATACCTTAAGCAACAAGAGGTTGATATCGACTTATACAGCCAGAAATCATCTTATGTGAATTTTTTTATTCTACTCATTTTAATATGAATTTTGTCACTTTGGTGTGGTGCATTTCTATATTATTATACTGGTAATATAAGCCTAACTTTTTCAGTTGGCAACTATATTTCCTTTATCTTACTTAAATCATCCGAGAAAGGAGAACTTATGCGTAAAGACAAAATCTGATAAGCATTTTTTTGTTGGGAATATTGATAGTAGGAATTTTTCCTTAACGACACTTTTGTATAAAATGCATTTTTAAAGGAAACTACTGACTTTTTGGGCCTAGCTTATCAGTCAAAATAGCTTTATTGAGCATTATGAGCACATTTGGTTAGTTTTATTTTATAAAGTTACCTTACCGTAGCTTACTGTTCATAAGTACCCTTATGGGTCTAATTATATGCGAATATACTCCTTTATATATGAACGAAAAGTACTCAAAATGGGCTCATTTATAAAATGAAACTAACCAAATTAGTAAATCCAAAGGTTTAGTTTTATTGACAATTTGTTTTTCAGGCAAACAATTTTGAGAGCAAAACTAAAATGTTATACTACAATTACAGATGTATGGCACATAGAAACAATTTTGAAAGAAAAACTACCTGGGTATATTATAATTAAAGATATTTATGGCACATAGAAAAAACTATTATCAACGAAATATTTTAAATGACAGAATGCCACGAAAAACGAAAAAGTGTGCGTTAGAGAGAGTGAGATCACTTTTTATTATGCAAGAAGAAATGTCGCAGCATGCAAAGGGTGTCTAGACTTCTGTCATCTAAACAGCTGCGAAGTTTTGTCAGGAATTCCTGTGGCGGAAAATGCTCTTTCTGCTTCCACACTAGTGGGAGGAATTGTTTTGAGAGCGTGAAAGACTTTGGAGAGGGTTGGCGGTAGAGTTCCCGTCGCATTGAAGCTGCTGAACTCTCTTTTAATCTGTCCATTAATTCCGTTGACAGAGGAGAGATAATTGGTGCTAGGTTTTTCCTTGGCGTTGAGAAAATCTTTCAACTCCTCCGCTCTCGACTTTTTGCTCGGAGGTTCATCAGTCTGAGACGGAGGTTCTGGGTTTTCTACTTTAACCTCGGCGTTTGCCTCCCAAAATAGTTTGATGTAAAGCTCTTGGGCGGTTTTGATGAGCTCTTTACGGGGAGGATAAATGAGCGATGACTCTTCAAGACAAGTATCGAGAAGACCAGAGATTTGAGGCAGTCGTCGTTGCTCCAAACGCTGAGAAATGGCTTGATGCATCGAAGCTCCAAACTGGGTCGTGTCTTTGCTTATCTGGTGAGGATGAACTCCATAATTCGGTCACCTCTCGCAAGGTCCATGTCTCTCGATCCCAGTCCAGTTGACCCTGCAGCCACCGTCTCTAAACAATCGCAGACTCCTTTCAGCAGCTTAATCTCAGCTTCGGATAAGAGAAGATGAGTGAGCGAAAATTCCGCGAGTGCCAGAGTGACGGCTTTCCGTGCGCGTAGAACAGAGTCAATCATTGTGACGATGCTATTCCAACGAATCTTTATGTCGAGAGTCAGCTTTGTCTCTTTCAGTCCTTCGGCCAAGCAACATTTAGCCAGAAAATCGTTTTTGACGGAAGACTTTTTGAAAGTCTTGACAATCTTTCGAACCTTCCGAATGACGTCTTCTAGTGAGTCGGCGAAAGGAGGAACATTTGAAGCAGCCTCTTCCTGAATACTGTCGTCAATGTCATCCTCCCCCCCTCTTCCTCCTCATCTGTTGAATCTCCTTCATCATTTTCCAGGTCTTGAATTTGCTTTTTGTAAAGCACATCGCGCACTCCAAGGTGCAACGCATGCGCAAAGCATTGTTGATGAAGGCAATCCAATAATGTCCCGAATTTGCGCATTACGGAAGCCCCATCTGTGGTTGACGCTACCAAATCCCTGGCGCGAATGATGCCGAAGTCCAGTAGTCGTTGATCAACGAGTTCGACGGCCTTCTCTGCAGGAAGATATCCTTTGACGCGAATAAGACCCAGCGAAATTACTTGGTGATCTCCAGTGTGAACATTCAAACATGTGAACCTACAGATGGATTAAAGCGGAGAAATTTGTATGTGAGAGAGAGAGAAACAAGGAGACAGACAGAGACACCTAGATACATGCAGATCACAGAGAGAGAGAGAGAAAGGGGGGGGGGGAGAAGAGGCACATATACACTGACACAGAAACAGCGCTCCAAATTAAAAACCAATAATTCTGTTTGGCTTATTGCAAAATCCACAATCCCCGAATCAATTGCTCTAGAGCGAGGAAAGTATATCATACAAATGTTTTTTTTTCTCAAAGTAGATCTGAATATATCATTGGCAAATGTCTAACCTTTTATTGTTAATCGACGTCCACTCGTCAAGACTGATGGAAAACTTTTCAGTTTTGCGTAACTTTTGTAATTTTATCTTGATCTCATCTTTTATTTCGTCGGCAAAGGCTAAAACGTGAGATTTGACGGAGCGAGGATCCTTCACAACCTTGAAGCCACGGGCACGTAGTCCTTCTTGAATGTCAACGCTGGTGGCGATGGTTCTAAATGAAATTCGGTCGATGCTTGTCATTCGCGCGAAAACTAAACATTAATTCCAAAATCAGACGGACAGTTAATTAAATTGTTATAGAATGTTAATTTTTATCTTATTTAAAAAAATTGTTCAAAACAAATTGTTCCAAAGAAGTTGTTCAAAAACAAATTGTTCAAAGAAATTGTTCAAATCAAATTGGAAGAAAAACATTTTTCAAATATATTTACTTTTATAAAAATTCAATGATTTATAATAATATACATCACCCATTGACTGAGTTTATTTTCGAGTAAGTGCCGCAATGATTGACGGCTGAGTTGATGGGGCGATTGAATCCTTGTCCAAAGTTTTCTTCTTGGTGGCTGAAACTACTTGAAGAAAGTGGACTTTGTTCAGGTGGTAGAGAGATGTGTCACATGTTGGGTTTTTAAAGATTTTGTTGCATTTCGTACATTTGACATCTTTGTCATCGTCTTTATTCTTTAGGAAATGCTTCCAACATGGAGCAGGCTTCTCGATTGCCACCCACTCTTTCACCATGGTAAAGCTAACTTGGACTGTTTGTAAACTGAGGAAGAAAATAACTCTAGTTGCGTGAAAAAATATGCTTTAACCCAGACATTCGATGGCGACAAACCTTTTTTTCGAGCTTTCATCTCCACGTGTATAGTACTTCTACATAAGTACGTTTTTTTAACGTTTTGGGATGGATAAAAGAAATACATTCAATATTAAACGTATACAAAGGAGAACAGAACGGATATTTTGGCGCCAGACTGACAACAACATACAAGTTACGAGTATGAAGTTGTATATATTTGTTTGAACCTTTCATAAAGCTAAATAATAACTAACGCGTTCTTAAAATAATGACATAATAATAATACAATTGTCGCTCATGGATTGGGGGTGTAAATACTTCCAATATTGCTATGAGACTGAGAAATAATTTTCGATTTTTTTGCCAAGTTCGAACGCCACTTTCGGTGCCGAACCGAATCGAGGGTCTTCCATCGCTTCGGCACGCCGATCGCTTCGGCATCCTTGCTCTAGATATGAGTAACTGTATTTCAAAAAGATATTTTATTTACACTTTATTAATATTAAGTGATTATATTTCTAATTGCTTAGAATAATTATTAAAGGTAGAAAATTCGCCGAATGATAAAAATTATCAAACTTTGTTTAACATGCAATTAATGCAAAGTTATACAGTTTTAGTAAAATAATGACCCATATATATATATATATATATATATATATATATTATATATATATTATATATATATATATATATATATATATATGTATGTATATGTATGTATGTATGTGTGTGTGTGTATGCGTACCACTATGAAATACTTCAAATCCCCCCTCATTTTTCTCCATTAGGAATGTGAAAATTATTGAAAGCATAAGAAATATAAAAATCCTTAAAAACAATGTTAGATGAAATGTTGATTTCACCCCGCGAGATATTTACTTCTTCATAAAATATATTTAATAAAATTCATTGATATGGTACATATTTCCTATTTCTACAATATTTTATATCAATGCCATCACTAAAGATAACTTTTGCCATCCGATTGTTGAACTAAAAAATATTTACAGTAAAAAAAAAACTTTACCTTTTGTATAAGAAAATAACTACTATTAATAATATTCCTTTTATTTATTTTATAAATACATGCAAATATATACATAATTACCATACATATTTGTATTTTAATTACTGGAATAAACTTTTATTGCACTAAATATCGTATTTTTACAAAGTAAATGACCATCTCAATGTTCCGTACTGGAGGACGGGCATCTTTAGCCCTACTTTATTCTTTTTTTCTTTTGATATAGGGGATTTATCATCATCGTTGTGCAGATCTGGAGCGTTCTCGTCGAACTCCGCAGCATCATCCCTTAAGGAAGGATCACTTGGACTGTCTCACCAAGAAGGTTGTGTTTGGATGCAAAAGGCAGCTCATGACGTACTTTTTATGGGATGCAGAAGTGGCTTTTCTTGTCATTATCCCCAAAACTCCTTCATTTTCTAGACGTTGAGGAATTGACTATCCGTAGTGTTCTATGTTGTGTTAACGAATATGAAGAACTCACTAGACTCCTGGGGCTTCCGGGAGCCTTTGGATCTTGTACATGCGTAAAGGAGATGTGCGCGTTTGGGAGCAACATATCCTCATGTCTGATTGTGTTGGCCGTCTTTATAGTATGGAGGCGGGAGTTCCCGGACTTTTTCATGGATGTAGAGGTTTTTTGCCTATATGATTCGCTAGAATTACATCCGTCTTTGTATAAATAAGCATTATTAGTCTATGGAACCTAGGATCATGGATGGAGAGGGTTTAGGGGCAGGTGGAGGAGATGGACTGGTCGGAGTCGACACTTCTTACGTGGGTTGAAGGATTGATGGCTGTCCACTTGCAAGGCTCTGTAACTTGTTCTTTAACATCTCGATATGAGGGAGATCATATCGGGATACTGAGTGCACGCTTTTCTCCTTGATTCTTCCTTTTTGTGGCTATACTATGTATACAGTATATGGCTGTACACGACATCTACCTATGAAAACGGCGAAATCCATTCACTGCAGAGTAGGAATACGGCCACTCACATTCACGGCGACAACAGAAACATTCAAAACAGAAACATCAAAAGTAAGCACGGCCACTGCGCCTAGAAACAGAGCTGGATTCGGTAGAAAAATCTACCGCCGGTTTGATATTCGGTATATACCGAATACCGATTGATATCGGTATTCGGTAGATTTTATTATATATCTACAGTATCGATCGATATTCGGTACGGTAGATTAGAAAGAGAGAGAAATTTATTTATTTATCTGCTTTTACTTCTTCAATTGCATTTCATATCGGACAGTTTAAACAAAGGACAATTAAATACATAATTTGTTATAATTTATTGGAGATTATTTGAAATTCAATACATACTAATCTTATATAAATTATATATGTACTTGGATTTTGTAGGAAATGGAAGGCTATAAATATATTTTTCATTTACTGTTTCTTATTGTCCGATATTAAATGCACTTTCAGGTACTCTAGTATTCAATGCATAGCATATGCTTATATTGAATGTCTATTTATGTATCTGCTCTATAATACTATAAGTTATAGTTCTTTATTTATTTTCGAAGTTCAAGTTCTTCACACAAGGGAGCGCATGGGCAAAGTGACAGTTAAACAATGTTTCTCTGCTATTGAAAGGAATAAGCTCTCTATATCTTATGTCTCTATGTGAATGCTACAAAAGTCATACTTTCAAATATACAGTACCGATTGACAATGGGTACGGTATTCGGTAGTTTCTACCGAATATTGTATAATCGGTTCGATATTTGAAATCTACCGTCGGTAGTATCGAATACTGATTTACAATTGGTAGTCGCAGCTCTGATATATATATATACAGGATTAGGCAGAATTAGTGAAACATCAAATTGTAAGTGCTATATCATTCTAAATATGAGTTTGAGAGGTTTGTTATCATATAAAATTATGTTTAGCGTACATTTTTACATCTGCTGTGTTATTTTCACAATTTTTTTGTTGAAAAACAACGATGAAATGGACCTTGAAAGCAAGCGAACTGCCGTCCTCAAGATGTTGAATTCTGGCCAGTAACACAACACTATCATAGACATACTTGGGGGTAAGCCGCACATTCATCTGGCGTACCAAAAAAGTTATCAAAGAGACGGGCAAAACCACAAGGAGTCCTGTACAAGGAAGGAAGCGATCAGTGAGGACACCAAGGCTGACCAAGGTCGTCGCCGGCAAGATACTTCGTAACCCGTCTGCTCCATGAATAAGATGGCTCAAGAGTACAACGTATCTGCGAGGAACATCGGGATTGTGGTCAAAGCTTACCTGTGCATGAAGTCTTTCAAGTACAGGAATATGCATCTACTATTTGAGGCTACCAGGATCAAGAGAAAGGAAAGATAAAAGTTGCTGCTCAAGTGGTACGCACACAACCCAAGTATCCTTGTGATCTTCTTCAATGATATTTTTTTTTGAGACCACAACGAAGTTCAATCCTCAGAGTGATCGTATATTGTGCAAGGATGCCTCCAAGATTCCAGAGAATACCAGAAACTTCTACCGGATGCAAAAGCCGGCATCTGTCATGGTCTGGGGGCCGTGGCCTCCAATGGCAAGAAATCACACTTGCTCCCGATTCCAGACGGTGTTAAAATCAACAAGATCGTGTATTTGTACTTGCTGAAGACTTTAGTATTCCTGTGGATCCAGCAAGACAGAGCTCCGACCCATACTGCAAAGATTGTGCAGGACTGGTGTGCAGCCAATTTTTACCACTTTTGAAGCAAGGAGCTTTGGCCTCTCACATCTCCTGATTGGATCCCCTTGACCTTGCCATGTAGGGGATGGTGTGGAGGAAGGCCAATGCTAAACCAAGGGTCAATAAGGACCATCTGATGGCCACAGCCGAGGCTGCCTGGAACAACATTCCCGAGGAGATTGTGCGTAATAGATGCATTGGTGTGGTCAAGAGACTTAGGGCTGTGGTTCGAGCAAATGGTAGACATGTGGAATAACTTTGTAATAAATGAAGCAGTTTGTTGTCAACAAAATTTACAAAATAATATTTTTTCTAAATTGTGTATTTTGGAGCTATTGTCTTATTTCCATGTTTCACTAATTCTGCCTAACACTGTACATTATAAATATATATATATATATATATATATATATATATATATATATATATATATATATATATATATATATATATATATATATATACAATATGAAGGTATTCACAGATTTCAATGCTACAATTTACATCATCCAAAGCTCTTAAACTTTTTATTTTCTTCTTTTCATTTTTAAATTAGGTTTTAAGGAAATGAATTTTTCTTAGTCCGTATTCATACATATACTACACTCATATACATACATAAAATATCTACACATGAAGGAATGAAAGTTTTAATACCTAGTTCTTTGAGGGAAAATGTTACACGAGGAATGATGATGTTAAGTAGTTGTATGGGGCTCCTTGTAAATATGATTTCATTATTCACAGTGTTTTAGCATAGGAGAAGGAGGAGGAGTTACTTTGGGACCTATTACTTTTAGCTGTGAAGAAAAGGAAGAATGAATCCTTTAGTGGGCGTTTTAAATTGTGGCTTCTTGGACAAACTATCCAAGCTCCTCTCCCTATGCTATCCTACAACAAGTCTATAAATTAACCTAACACTGTTTTATAAGCTAACAGAATAGGTAAAATTTGACCTGATAGTAGCTGATGGATGTGGTTCAGTTTAAGATTTATATATTCAATTGGTGTTGAAATAAAGGGGCACCACGTTCGTAGATCGTTTATTTATTTACAGCTGAATCAGGATCATCACGTTAACAAACATAAATATGGGATGATGCCATAGAGCAATGAATACTAAAACAATCAGGAATGGTAAAGTCGCACAACCTTTCAAAACACAAATACAAAGTGGGATCGACTAATTTATTTATTTGCCGCGTGAATGAAGTAGTGGAAGTGTGTAGAGGAATCGTTTTTGAACTACCTATTTATCTTCAAATTAGACGACAATGGGGGAGGTTTGTGTTGCTCCGGGTTGCAAGAGTGGCTACAAACCAAAGGGCAATGAGGGGAAAAGAGACGGTTTCATATGTTCCCCAAGATGAGTCCCTACGCCAACTCTGGCTGTTCCGCGAAAAAATTAGATACCTTCAACACACTCTGCGTTGTGTGACGTACATTTCATGCCCTCCGATTATAAGCCAGAGTCTACTGACTCAAATCATCACGATCTGGAAAAACTCTTTGTCTTAAGATATTAAAAAAAGATGCCGTCCCTTCCAATTTTCCAAATCTTCCTCACTACTATTCAAAAAAGCCTCCTCCAAAGCGTTCCTCCACCTCAACCTCCTCCTCACGACTCCTTAATGAAAACGACGAATTTAAAAAAAGATTAAGGCTTTTGAAGAGGCCAACTCATTTTTAACACTCGAAGAGCTTCAAATTAAAATGGATAGGACTTGCCTTCCGAGCGGCGTTCAAGAACATTATGATGAAAAAGATAAAGAGCTGGTGTTTTTCAAGATGAACTTTAGTCATGGAGGACCGTCAATAGACTTCAGTCTAAAGATTAATGAAGAAATGACAATCCATATACGGTAACCAAACTTCATTCCTTAACCTTCTTTATTTATATATTGTTTTTCACATATCAAAACTTGACTATTCCTCAGTATTTTCTTATTAATACTGATTCATACAACTACGATGACTTTATTCCCTGCTATGTTGTATTTTTCAGGGTGAAAGATAGAGATCTATCTTTTAATCATCTCGAACATATCACCAAGAACAATCATATTACAAAATGTGACACCCTTCTTAATATTTTGGCCTTCTTAAATTCATTGACATCAAACTCTTCCACCAATCAACTATTTAGCTTGGAAAATGAATTAAACACAGCTTTAAATCATTTGACAAATATCTGGCCCCATTTGGACGAAGCAAAAGAGAAGAAATTAAACTTTTGGATTGAACAATTATCCTTGTTGTTTAAATGTCCACAACAACGGAGATACAGTCCTGCCTTGTACGCCTTATCTATGTCCTGGAAAGGTTTCTCAACGAGTCTTTATAGAGATCTACGTAAAAAAGTTCTCACATTACCTACAATACGTCGCCTTACGGAACTTTCTTCATCTTTGAATTTAGAAACTGGATTGGCTGACTCTACAATAACTTACCTAAGGCTCGCTTCAAGGCTCTAAGTCAAAATAGGGATAAAAGTATTAGTATAATTTTTGACGAAACATATTGTACAAAACGAGTTGAATATTTTGCTGGGAATTTTTATGGGGTGGATGATGACCAAGTAACTAAGACCCTATTTTGTGTCATGATTAAGAGCCTTCATTCAGTTTATCATGACATGATAGTTATGCAGCCTGTTTCGACTTTGAATTCTGGAACAATTAAAAAGATCATCTTTGATCAAGTGATCAAAGTTGTAACGGAAATTGGATTTATTGTTCGAGCCACCATTTGTGACGCCCACAAAGTGAATCAGAAAACATATTCCATAGAATTATGCCATGGAAGCATCAATACTTTTATTCATCATCCTCTGACTCCGGATAGGAAATGTATTTATTGTTTGATTCTGTTCACATAATGAAAAACTTCTATAATAACTTCGTGTCTCGTGGCCATTTTGTCTGTCCAAATTTCAGAGGCCAAAAAATAGAAGGAAATATGGCACATATTGTAAATCTATACAATCTTGAATTAGGGCAACCATTAAAAATAGCTCATAAGCTCACAGAACGAGTATTGTACCCCCGTACATTAGAAAAAATGAACGTTAAGCTGACGAACAGTCTATTTCACAAGTCTACCATTGCCGCTTTACGTCACTATGGGAGTGAAGAAGACAAAAAAGATTGGATGGTTACGGCAATTTTTTTGGAGGTAATATGGACGTGGTGGATGATAATTAATACCCGTTCTCCGCAAATAGGCTTTCATAAAAGAAACCCTTAGAAAAGAGCCATTACTTCTAATTCCTCCCAATTAGAATATTTGCGAGACTTTACATCATTGCTGAATGAATGGGAGGCAGCGGGAGATAAAGCCTCAAGTCTTACTCGTGACACTTTTTTAGCAGCTAAACAAACTTCAAAAGGCTTATGCAAATTGGCTGAAGATTTGCTCGAAGAAACTGATGTCAATTACGTTCTTCTTGACCACATCAATTCAGATTGTATTGAAGCTCGGTTTGGACTCTATAAGAGAAGATGTGGGACGAACATTGAATTAAGAGTGAGCCAATATTTGGATTCAGAAAAATGCCTTCGAATGAAGAATATCATAAGTTTAGGCAAAATTTCACTGAAAGATCTGGAATATCATTTTTCTGAGGATATAAATTCAACAAATGAAAAGATTAAGTCTTCTTCTTTAAATATATTTTCCAATTTAAAACATTTTACCTTTAAAGATTCATTTAAATATATTAATGACATATCTAGAGTTTACTTTTGTTCTGGTTATATCGCGCATTCCTTATGTAAAACTATAGCCTGTCATTCTTGCCACAATTTATTGACAGCTTTAAATAAAAAATTCGATGTAAAATTATTCTCCTTAGAAAATATTGATGATGAAAGTAAACTTTTAGATCAATTAATCGAGGTGGGCTAACTCGTCCTTCTGATGTTCTTTTTTTAACGTGTTCCTTTGTTTATGCATTTTTTTCAGAAATTCAAAATTCAAAAAGTATCTTCAAAGAGTTGATTTCTTCCCCTTCTTCAAAAAATATTTTTGTTCTTTCGTTTATTAAACTTTTGGAAAATGATACTTACGTTTTGGAAATTATTTTAGCAGAATGCGAAGAAGACCATTCCTTTGAAAAATTTATTCCACAAATCGCTGCTAAAATATTTAATTGTATGTCCAAAAACTATGTTTCGGAAATCAATGATCAAATTCACAAAACAAAAGAAAAGCAAGCAGTCAAAATATGACAAATAATTCTAAGAGATTGAAAAACTTAAAGGAGAATAAACAAAATGTATGTATGTTATTATAATTTTGCAGAATGTCTTAAATGTATCTATGTTTATTTAATATATGTCCATAAAATTTGTGAATAGTGAAAAATATATATTTCGTTTCAAAATCATAATTTGTTATGAAATAAATAAGGAAAGGGGAGAATGTACGCGTATTCTCCTTTTTCCTTTTAGATCCCTCATCGTATTTTCCCCGCGAGCCTTCTTTTCCTTGTTGTTTTAGTATTCATTGCATAGAGATAAGAGATATGGAGAGCTTATTCCCTTCATCTGTATTTTTGTGTCCAACATAAACAAAGTAATTGATCTACGTCATCGTAAGCTGACCATACAATATAATCTATCTCTATGATCAGCTTACGATGACGTAGTATAAATTAATTTGTTTATGTTGGACACAAAAATACAGATGAACAATGTTTCTCTGCTATTAAAGGGAATAAGCTCTCTATATCTTTATATCTCTAATAGAGATTCTCTATGGATGATGCCGTTCATATCATAGATATAGAGACATAGAGAGCTAATTGGATTCTTCAGAGAAATACGTCATTGTGTCCAACAAATCTTTATATCTCTATGATTAACTTACGATGACGTAATTGCTTTGTTTAGTTTGGACACAAGCGACAGCTGAACGATGTTTCTCTACTATTGAAGGGAATAAGCTCTCTATATCTTTATATCTCTATGGTTCATATAACCACATTTGGTTATCTAAATATATGGAACTGATGTTTTGATATTAAGATTTGTATATTCATTTGAGTTATTATTAAATTAAGTTTCTTGTTCTGTCCACATTTATATGTTCATAGATGTATTTATTATTCTGAGAATGAAACTCAGTTATAAATTTATATATTCTTTTTGGTTTCTATACTTTCAACTATCTTCGACAGTTAGCTGTCCACTATCTTTTGATTTGATATATCTTTGGATAAAACATTTGCTGATGAAGCACACTGTTATTTTGCGATCGACTCTTTCCTCCTCCAAAATATCGTTTTACCTGAGATAATAAGGATTACATTATTAATATACCAGACTATTCGCCATTTAGTAGAGAGCTAGGAACGAAGGAGAGGACTCGAGAGGTAACCAGTTTATGATCTATATTATGAACAGCATTAAATAACACGGTATATGTGAAAAGAAAAAAACGGAGAGCAATAGATGGGTGCAGGAACAGTACAACCTATGACGTCAGTTAAGTATTCAGGTGTTTGGTGTGACGTCATATACACAATACCACTATTGGTCGACGTTTATAACAAATGGATTCCAAGAATGGAACTTCCATTTCACTATAGATTAAAAGACTCTGTCTTTGTAATAAGCTAAAAAATTGTATGCATTGCCGAAACGATTACTAAGAATCCTGCATTTGTATCCCGTTTTAAGCTTTAGCTTTGAAAATGAAAATTGACAATGGGAAGGTATTATAAGGGTTAAGTATGTTATTTTAAATGCCTCATCAAATAAATGAACAATCCCTAATGTTTTATTATGACAATTCTCGCAAACTCACTCATAGAGATCCCTTTTTCTTAGTTTGTATTATCGTCAAAATTAGAGTACACCAATGATTGTTTATCGTCCATGGTGATCAAACATTAAAAAATAATCGTTCTCTCCCTTTATATGACGAGTAGCTTAATTTAATTAATTGTAATGATAATAATTAACTTATTATTCTTGATTCGTTTCATTTCACCGATCCCTACCTTAAACAGAATATCAGTATTTTATCCTTAGCCATAAGTTTGTTAAATGCATAGCTGAACCGATATCTAGGAATTCAGTATTTATATAAACAAATTCTTTGATTCCACTATTTCAATTATGGGGTTGTTTCGCCGTTTAACCAGCCAGAGAATGAAAGGAAAAAACCCAGGGAGTCTACGTCTAGGGGATGCATGGAACTCGTGAATCCCATGGAACACACACGCGTTAAAAATGAACAGAAACTTTGCTGGTTGTGGCAATGGTTCGTACCTCATGTTTTTTTTAAATCAACAGCGTATTTATTGCTTTACGCATTAATAATGAAACGTGTAGTCAATTATCTGATTTACTTTATATATTTAATCTAATTATGCGAATTGCATGCCAAGGATTTCGTCTTCTCTTCAATATAATTTTGAGGAGAGTAAGTAAAATACCGCTTGGTACTATCGTGTATATAGTACTAATAATTTCAGATTTCGCCTCATAAATGCTATGTTCCTAAGAATCTTCGAAAAGGATGGAAAACCAGTCGTTACAAAGTTGCCTTTCCATTATTTTCAAATGGACGAACCTTAAAAGAGGAGTGGGCAAGCAATATACTCGATTACACCCCCAATATCACTTATTTATACTAATTCAGTATAATAATGCGTTAAGGCGTGTTCAACTCTGAATGTTGGGGGTGCAGGTTCGAATACTCCCGAGAGGGGACGGTCATTTTTGGTCTACCTCATTGATAATATCCTAGGTTCGATAGACTAATTTTAATGCTATAGTGCTCATTTATATCGAGTCGGATACTGCAGTTCTATCGAGCCATATATAGGCACAAAAAAACAGGGGTGCGATAGCTGTGTGTGTTAAGGTGTGTTCAACTCTCAATGTTGGGGGCGCAGGTTCGAATACTCCCGAGAGGGGATGGTCATTTTTGGTCTACCTCATTGATAATATCCTAGGTTCGATAGACTAATTTTAATGCTTATTTATATCGAGTCGGATACTGCAGTTCTATCGAGCCATATAAACAAAAAAAAGAATGTATGTTTGATTTTGCATTATCTTAACTGACGATCAACAGACCTGAATGAAATATCAACTGAAAATTGAAGTTGATTGGTGAGTTTGGGAGAACTACGCTAAAGACATCCATAGGGATAAATTTTACCCTTTCTTTTTGAGATCTCTTTGAAATCTCAAAAAACTATACTCACTTCAGACATCTATGTTATACACACGTTATGATTTAAATATAATTTTATGCCATACATTATTTGCACTTATTACAATAAGGAACGCCTTCATTATAAGAAATCAAGTGCAAAAGCGGTCTACAGATTAACCCCTTTTATTGAAATGAACTAGGAGACAAGTGTGTCTTATCTCCAGTCGAAACGCATATATAATCCTATTAGAGAAAAAGCCCTTATTGGATAACGATCCCTGGCTGGAAAGCCATTAAAATATTCAACCAAAGTCTATACACATTGTCTAGAAACATTCAAGACTCATTGATTTAATAAAACGTTCATTGAACTATTTTATCTATTATTATTATTATATATTTAAATTTATAATTATACTTTTTTGTGTTTATTTTGTTATTGACAAAGTATTTTATTCATGTTCAAAAGTATTTTTTCAAACTAAACTGACATACATATTTTAATCATCCCAAATAACTCCCTTTCATTCAGTTTATCCATAAAACTAAAGCATTGTTTGGAACTAAGGCCTTGTAAAGGCCTTAGTTTTTTCCTCATTAATTGTTTACGTAAGTCTAAAATACGATAATTACATAAAATCTAAAGCAAAAAACTAGTACTATACTGCTGTTGCATATCTTGCCGCCGAAAAGTTTTTGTTTGTAATACAGCCTTGGAAGCTTTTAGAATAATTGAATCATTCATTTGAAGCTTTTTAAATATATTCTTAATACATCATTTGTAAAGAGCAGATGTATTATATGTACATCTTTGTATATACTTTTTCTCATTTCAAATAGTACAGCTAAAAATGTAAGATAAATAAGGTTTTATATGTAGTTTATTATATATATATTTATATATAATGAAGTTATTTAAAAAAGGTTTTCATTTCGTTCCGAATAAACTTAACATCAAATTTATTGAATACCAAGAAAAGTTCTTCTTAACATTTCATGATATAGAAGATTGTAGGAATGTTCATATATAATATGATGTTGTGCATGATGATGTCTTATGTTAAAAATAATTGGTAAAGAAAACCGTCATTCCTATTTACAAGAAAATATAAATTAATATTCTAGGGACTGTTGTCCATAAGGAGCCATACATTCACTACGAAGTGCGTAAAAGCATTTCTATGGGCGGTCTGGTCACAAAGCAAAATAACATCCATACTCATGTTAAGGATAAGACCAAAGGTGCTCATTTTTGCAACCTGATTGGTTGAAAGAAAATGAGTGGGAATAATAATAAAATACCTGTTGGTTATTCCCATAGAGATATAAAGACATACAGAGCTTATCTTCAGAGGCATACGTCATACTGCCCATTATAAACAAATCTTTCTATCTCTATGATCAGCTTACGATGACGTACATCAAACTACTTTGTTTATATTGGGCAATGACGACAGCTGAACGACGATGTTTCTCTGCTATTGAAGGGAATCAGCTCTCTTTATCTTTATATCTCTATGGTATCCTACTACAAAGTATCACTTCTTCCACTCGTGGCTATTGAGTGCAAACCTCATTTCTGAAGAATAAAATCATCCTTAAGAACACAAATATTCTCTTTTCAGTGGCCTACATCCATAACGGCATTGAACAATTTTGTTTGGGTTCTTGGCGAACAAAATAAAGTCATGAAGTACGGTTATAATTGCTCATTATCCTTATTCTAAAATATCTAAAATTGTTCTCCCAAAATTTGTTTTTTGGGCACACAGCGTTTTTAAGAATAACTCAAAAATTTTTTTTTCATAGTTTAGTCGGTTGAAATATTGATGTAAACTGCCCGCATGACTATATTTTTTTGACATGTTTTTTTTATACTTTTAGTACCTAGCCAGGGTATGTAAAAAACCCAAAATTTTGAAAAAACCCAGTAAAAAAACCCACGGTAAAACCTGGGGTTTTTCGGTTTTTTCAAAATTTTGGTGTTTTTACATACCCTGACCCTAGCCCCCTTTTGGCAAATGTTCTAATGATTAATTGTATGTGCAAAGGCAAGTTTCATCTCTACTTATGATAAATCACTTATTTATAGTCCAAAGAAATATTTCACTTGTATCGAAATGACGTTTTATTTTAATAAAATTGAAAGCAACGC